>JAOEHI010014408.1:23888-57548 GCA_025447815.1 Percopsis transmontana
CAACATATTCCAACATATTCCAAGCTCCGTGTCTATTTGGAATAATGTTCCTTAACTAGTGAACATTAACTAGAAATGTTCAAAATATAATAATCCACTATGATGTCAGAAGAACAATGGTCAAGAAAAAGCATACCAACCAAAACAGCAGACCAAGCGCAATTGTAACTTTATCGACCAACTCTCAGTTCTAACGTTAGCTATTAACGTTGCAGCTAACTTAAGAAGAGAGAGAGGCTTAGTTTTACACACACAAAGACACATGACAGCCACATGAAAAGGGAAGTCCAGGAGCATGCTTGAAACCTCCCCTCTCAGCCATGACGATGCTTTCATGGCCAGAGAACACTCACCTCGTTGGAAGAGAAGATTAAAGTGTGCGAGCGCCCAGACAGATTGGGTTCTGCGACTAACCCTGAGATGTCTGAACTGGGACTGCCCGGGTTAGAGTCATCTATGACTGACAAGCTCTGGAATTGGAAACAAGGATTTGCATTAACTAATAATCACCAATTAAGCCATTAATGCTTTACTGGGCTGAGAGAACGAAAACACTAGACGGGGGGGGGGGATAATCCAAACTAATTCACTGCTAGTAATCTATATCAAGTAACATCCAACATGTTTACACATCAAGTGTAACATCAACTAAAATGCCTCATGAAACACCAACTACTACTACAAAACAACAACACTACATTCTATTGCATTTCTACTGCCACAACACAAAGCATGCTGCATAACATTAGGTATGAGGTAATGTTTTACTATGATGATAGTAGTAAACTAAGAATGCAAATGACATAGTACACATACAGACACAATCAAGGTAATTGGAAAACAAATCTAACTCCAGATGGGCTTCAGACACAGATTAAGCTTAATCCTGGAATGAGAGGAGTACCATTCAGACCAGGATCCCTGTGGCAATGTAATCCATGTCCTATACTCAATCAGGTTATCTCAATGTGATTTACCGTAATCAGGAAACAAGATAGTAAGGAGTTGCTTTAAGACTACAGTACCACATACCCACAACTACTAGAACACAGGCAATCATTTGAAGACATGATTTGAGGACTAGATGTTAAACTACGAATCACAAAACTATGCTACACGTTAGTAATAATCTACCATTTCCTCTAAAACACAGGTTAGAGAATTATATGAATACATGTATACTGTACCAAGTCTAATGAGCGACTGAATAAAGAGGACCAGGAGAGATTTGTCTGTTTAAAAGAAAGACAGTTTAGTGAGAGGTGTAATCCCTTGACTGACCTACTATAATACAGAAGTGATGATAGACTCAACCAGTGACTTAAAAAAAAAAAAGCATGGGACCCCTACTCAACAACAGCCTCTATGATACAAGTAAGGCATTAAACCATACAGCTATTCTGGCCATTGGAGCGTGTTTTTTATGTTATTTGTAGAAGCCAGTCACTGAAATGGCTCATCTTGCCTGGAAACTGTCAAGAGGTTTATAACTGTCTAGTGGTTTTGTCTTTTTCCACAAAGAAATGGATGGAATGTCATTGTTTTGAAACCCTCTGGTTTGGCAATAATCTTTGGACTCTTTGGACAGTATTTAAATCTTACATGTCATTTTAGCGATGTCAGTCTAGTATAAGTGTTAGATATACTAGTTTATTGTTATAAGTAGTTCCACATACAGTACCTTGAATTTAATTATTTATTGTATATAATATATCTAGTTAACACTGCTGTATTTAATGTATCTAATTGCAACGATGTATTTTTGAATGTTTTTGTGCATGTAAATATTTGGTGTATTATTTAATGCTTAATGGACATGAATGTTTTCTGAATCTGAATACAGGTTCCATGTTCAGTATTTAACTTACACACCTTATTCTTGCGGTCCTGGCTTTGTTCACTGCTGGTCTCGGTGGCTGTGTAGGGCAAACTGCTGCTGGAAGACGACGGCTCCTTGTCCTTATCCCGGTCTCTGTCCCCGAACCAGGAGAAAGGCATGCAAGTAGGGATGGAGGACAGGGACTCTGAGGGAGACAGGTTCCCTTCTGACTCCTCCAGCAGCTCTGCGGACCCCCGAGACCCCCTAGGAGAGGACGAGGGAAGATATAAACAAGGTTAGGTAGTTACTGTATAGTAGAAACACAAATTAATGCATTGTCATAAGAATTAGCAGTAATAGATACACATCGTAGAAGAGAGAACATTAGTTATGAACAAAACCCAAATTAAAAACGTGTTGGAGAACTTGGCAAATAGGCGGCAAGTTGCATAAGTTGCACTCTGTTTATGATAACCGTCATTGTTTTGACTTTCAGATACTTTGGAGTTAAACAAATCAGTTCTAGCTTTGTCAATGAAGTCGAGGCAGAAACTAGTGTCTGTTACCATAGTAACTAACCATTTTCCAACATTGTACTATCCCGTACACGCTAATCAGCAAATCCAAGGTGTCTCATGTTACGTTTCTTGTTGGGGGCTTGGGAATGCAAATTCCAATACTAATAGAAATAATTAATCAGTTAATAATATTTACCATCAAATGTTCTCCTGGACACAAGCATGCACCAAATACGTTTGAAAATTCTTTAGTAAATAAACAGTCAACAATTTGAGCATATTTAGCCCTTACTTAAAAGATACAAAAAAGATATAGTGCGACAGAATACCTGCTGTCTAAAGAGGTCCTCATTTGCTCCTTGTCATGTTTCTTCCCTTTTCCTCCTGACTTCCTGAGGCCCCTGCAATAGTTATCAGTAGCATTACATTTACAAGTACTAAAACTGTGTTAACATGGAAACAATTGATAGCAAATACTGCTAGGGACTTACCCAAAGTCAGGAAATCGTCTTTTGGGTTTTCCTGCCAATGCGTTCTCATTTACATCTTCTGGAATGGAAGAGAAATCCAGTCAACAATATGAAACGTACGTGCAATCTCAACTTGAAATTGGTGTCTTACCTACCTTTGAGCTCCTTGCCCTTGCCTTTAGACTCCCTCTTCTTGACATTGCGCAGGAACCCAGGGGGCGAGTGTGGCGAGGAGATGTCTGTAGGCGGCGATAGAGAGGGGCTCCCCCCACTTTCGATGCTGTCTCTCAGGGACGGGCTGCTGGAGAGCTCTGCCTTACTCCTGGCATCGGCCTGCTCGTCTCTCTGTCCATTCCCTGGATAGCAGACCGGCACAGGGAGAGACAGGCTCTCCTGGATGGACCTTCTCCTCCTGGAAGTCTCTTCCTGATCCTCCTCCTCTGTGTCCTACAAGGATAAAGTTGTTATTTTATGGGCCTGTCAAGCAGGTGACAGCTGTTTTTAATACTTTGCTCATATAACATGAACCCTCATATAACAACAGATGTATTGGCACTAAGCGCATAAAGAGGAATCCAGGTAAATGCAGACAGGGTGCGGAGAGTAAGGGTATTTTAGCGCTACACGCTGTTCCCCGCTAACCTGGTGGGGACACAAGGACATTGCGAGGGTCTCCTTCAGTTTGCTTCGAGAGGGGGGCTGACGTTTGGCTTTCTGTGCCAGGACACCCTTGGCTCTGAGGGCACTGGTGTCCAGGCGTTCAGTCTCAGGGACCAGCTCAGTCAAGTCTGCATCTTGAGAAGAAAACATATTTAGAAAAAATATATACAAAAATCAAAGACATAAATAAAACATAATAAGTCTAGATTTACCTTAGTCTTAATGACTTAGGGCCCTAGTTTCCCGGTCAAGGCGCAAGTCAATCTAAGGTGTGGCCAATACTTTTTTTTTGCAAATTTCGGAACATGTGGCGGTAATCGGGTTGTATTGGATTAGAATGAATACATCATCAGTAGGAGTGATGTCATGGTGAGCCGGGAAAATAGCAAACACGCCTGGGTGAGAGAAAAACCACCTTGCGCCCAACAAATTTTGTCGCTACGGCCTTCCACCGTCTGGAACCTAGAGCCCTTGAAGTTAACTTAATGATTATTTGTTTCAACATATTTTTGATATTCAATGACAGAAAGACTCAAAAAATAGATTTTGTTCCACTAGACGTTGCCAGGTACCTAGCAGAGAGTCAACAGATTGTGAGCTGGTGACTGGGCTTTGGCTGTTTGATCTTTCCTCTCCTGCCAAAACCTGGCTCTCCACGCAGTCACCCGACCTTCTTCTGCACTCCAGGACAGCTATCTGTACAAACAGCAGCAAAACCTGGTAGTTAATTTAGTTAAGTGCTGTGCCGGTTTTATCTGGGCAAGGGTTCTTATAAAAAAAACACATCCGTGGTCTCAAATAACCTGTTTTCATTTGTGTCGTACATTCTCGGGAGATGGCAATTATATGCTATTTTTGTGTTTGTAAGGCATGATTAAAAGTTGATAATTTCAATGGTATTGTCTTCAAACTTAGTCTTACCCTTTCCTGCAAGCTGTCCAACTGCTGCTTGTACCATGTATCCTTTTCGTCTAGAGCTTTCTTCAGCTCTTCCTCTTTCTTTACAAAGTCTATCTCTCTGGAAAGAAAATCATCTTAATGTCATTCCCTAATTCGCCTACAAGATAGACTAACCCCAAGTATAAATGTTGAAATAACCACCAGAGTGAGAATGAATAGTTTGGTGATGTGCACCCTAAGACCAACTCACTTCTGCTGGTAGTCCTTGAGAAGTTTCTTGGCCTTGTTGTACTTCTTCTCGAGAGCCTCGTACTGGCTCTGGGTTTCAGTGAGGTGTTCATTGACGGTCTTGGATAAGGCCTGGGCTTCCAACCAGTAACTCTCCATCTTCAGTACTCTCTCATTGCTCTCCTCAATCTTCTGCTCCAAGGCAGCCTCTCTGGCATCCCACAGTGCTCTGTCCTCCTCAGAGGCCCTGAGCTACAGAGAAAACAGTGGCACTAGCTTGTTTTATGCGGGTTAATATGATGGTCTATCCTAAATCTATTTGATCCACTAAATGCACACTATATTAAATATTTTACTAGATTTGAATTTGGACATAGTCGGACTATCATACCTTATCCGTTAGCTGATTTATTTCAGCTGCTGCAATGCCGTGCTTTAGCTGAAGCTATGGGATAAAAACAAGTGGTACAAGTTATTTACACCATTACATTTGCTTTCTAGAGGCAATATTAACACTTTGATTTGACTGACTAGATACATTGATAATACCGCTAATACCTCTTTGAACTTAAAGGCCATCTGAGAGGAGTCCATGTTTGTGGGAATGAACAGGGCTTCTGAACCAGGTAGGTCAAACACCTCCACGTTCCTTCCAGCACAGAAACTGGAGCCGAGGATCCCCTCCTCTATTCCCTCCTCTTCTTCGTAATGCTCCTCCTGAGACAGCACAGTGCATGACGTTACCCATGAGGAAATGGTCGGCTAACCACCCCTACGACATGCTCTGTGTCAACAGCACTCCTGGCGGTGTAGCTAATCATAGTCTGAACATGATAATCAGCTCATCAGGAGCAGCAGCAGGAGTGAGGCTATAATGAAAGGCTGCATTTAAGTAATACATCAACCGGCTCCAGCAACACACATACCCGCCTGCCACTCCTAGATATACATACACGCAGAGACTCATATTTGCATAGACACACAGTCGCTACATTGTTCCACCTGCTTACCTGAAACTAACTCCATGTTAAATTATTCCCTTTTCATAACACATATTAATAGATTAAACTGCATCTGCCCAAGCAAGCCCTACTTACGCCATGTGCCCAGACTCTCCAACACAAAATAGAGGCCTGTAGCTGCTTGTGTCTCGGCGTGCTCCACACCTTCCAAGCACAGCAGTGACACTTGACTTACTCACAGTAAACTGCTCATTTCCGGGTAGAGCAGAGTGGGATAAGACTGGGAAGGCCAGCGGATCTAAGGTTGGGCAGGGCAGGGCCTGGGAGATGAAAGACACCTCCCTGACCGGATGACTCACCTCCTCTGTGGACTGCTCGTATAGGTCGGCCATGTGCTGCTGTTGCTGGTCCTTCTCCTGCTCCAGGGTCTCACTGATGAGGCGAGCCACCTCGCTCTGTGTCCCCGGCTTCTCCCGACCAATCAGGAATCTGTACGCGATAGCGTGATTATTTTGTGTGTCATTTAATAGAGCCAATATCAGACAAATTGCAATGTAATCTGCTTTTATCATTCATGCTAGCAATAGGATAGAGAGCGACAAAGTGTCACAGCTCAAATGTTTAGAATGGACCTGGCAGGAAGCGTGCATGATGGGCAGGGTAAGGGCACAGCAGGAGGGCTGGTGACGTACCAGAAAGTAAAAACTTTATTTATTGTATTATTAATTTATACAATTTATTCAAATGAGAGTGAAGAATTGTAGACAGCCAACTGATTTTTGCTGCCAACATGCAGCCAAGTGTAGTGTCAATTCTCCGGTCTCCTCACTGTTATTGTATGACTGCACCCTCGCTCTACAAATGCCAAGTTTAGAGTTCCGACTAGGCCTCTCCTTTAATAGCATTTGAAACACTTCCATTTCCCCCATGGTAAATCATTCACATAGTATTCGAGTCTCTGGCTCTTTCTCTGTTTGAGCCGAATAATAAACATATTTTATTAATTTATTAAATAGGACCACTGGTCTCTCTCAATAAAGGGACAGATTTGAGTCTCAATCCCATCTAATCAGTACGATAGTAGTAGATAGTCTAGCATGAGTTACAGTAACTCACGGTGGACCAAATGAGCTAACCTGACAGTGCCTTTGGTGTTCTTCAGGACGGTAGCAGCAAACAGCTGGGTGACTCCCACCAGACTAACACAATCCACCTCCACTATCTGGTCATTGACCTGGATCCTAGAGGGACAGACACACATTTTTCAACAAGTGAGGTATTAGGTAACATGTAACACTGTAAAAAGGGTTAAAAGTCCAAATCTTCATCCTCCTCAGGAGTCAACTGGCAAACACAATAATAGATCTATTCTCTGGGAAACGGAAATATTTGTGTTGTTCTTCAGCTGCCTCTGAAGGTTTAAAACTACAGCAGCTTGTTTGGAAATTGTGTCTCGGCACCCCAAGTGTTTGATTATTTAAAAAAGAAAAACTGTTCTGTCACGTATAGTGATAATACATGCCTGAACTGCAGGATGGAATTCACACTTTTTCCACATACAGTATTTAGGTTGTGGAAGTCAAGGAATGGTAAAACCACTGCATTTTGGGAGGCTTACAAAAGCTGCTCGTCCTTTGATGGGGGCTTTGGCCTTTCTATTTAAGTGAAAAGTATTAAAATGGTAATAGTAACGTAAAGATCCAAGCAGTGGCACTATCTCACCGTCCATCTCTCTCAGCAGCTCCCTGTGCTGTTATGGTCTTCACAAAGATGCCTAACTTCTCCAGGCCTTGGTCGGCTCCAACTCCCATTCCTATGATACTGATGCCTAGTCCATTGTCTCCTGTGTGCAGGTCAAACATCAATGCATGAGCTAAATTATAAAACAGAAAATGTCAAACAAAAGATACTGTAAAATAGTATGTGGCCCCTGAATAATTAGATTTTGAGACCTCTGTGAAAGAAAATAGACAGTACCAAAATGTTAAGGTTTGGAATCATATACTGTAGAACTTTGAGCTCTTACATCTTGGGAAAGTAGTCTCCCCTTCATTAAACTGACCTTTCTCAATCTCCACAGGGAACACATCCATCTTCTCCACTCTCTTCTCCAGCTCATACTCGGCTGAAGCTGAAACCGGGTCCACCTCATCGTTACGTCGATCATATTCCTCATTGGAGTAGGTGCTGAAGACCTGCGTAGTGGAATTATCATCAAAGAGCTTATCAGCATTAGAACGGTATAAAAGAAGATCTATGACACTTCTATAAAATCTTTTAATTCCTGTACACATGTACAGCAGCCGCCTGGGGGAGAAACTGCATGGGGAAGCAGAGCTAGACGCACTCATACCTCAGGGCTGCACAGTAAACCTACTTAATACTGTAGCTCTCCTGGGAGGTGAGTGTTTTGCAGAAGTACACTTTAACAGCATTGAGGGGCGGCAGAATTCATCTACCAAGACCTTAACTATTGACCTTCCTTCACAAGGACACTTATATTTCCAATAAACTGCAACCATGCACTTTTCTAGATGACAGTTTTAAGAACTAGTAAGAAACTGCAAACTCACTCTAGCTTACTTTCTTTGGTCTGGCCTTTTTTTTTTTTTTTTTTTTTTTAAAGATGACTGTCTCTACCTTCTCTATGAAGAAAGAGGTTTCTGTCACAGGTCTGGACAGAGAGGTAGAGCCAATGTCACCAAAGTTTAGAGCAAACAAAGGCACTGAGGCATGAGAGCACTAACAAAGCCATCTTGTTGGAGGATTTCATTAAAAGTGAGAAGCTCCACATAGGCAGAACTCGCAGGCTTGTTGGGCGAGTCCCAGAGGCCGTTTCCTGGTAGGAATGATAGAGCTCACATGCACTACAGCAGAGACGCCAGTAAGGAAAGTAGGGCACAGCTGTGAAGAGCAAAACTGTGGATGTAGCTACGATCAATGCTCTGAGGCCACAGGTGTTTGTCGTCACATAAAATTAGATGAAATAAGCAACACTACAGAGGAGAGGGGGAAAATATTCAGCTTTAATCAACTTGGATTACCACTAGCCTGTGTTGTGCGCCATCATTTTGAGTGATTAAATACAACATAAATTTGTATATTTACCTCTCAAAGAGACAGAGACTGATCCAACCAAGGGAAAAAAAACAACAACAAAACAAACACTCGACAGGTCAAGCGAAGGAAAGCACCATCAATTCTCAGCACAAAAGAAAACCATCTGCCATGACTATTTTACCAGGATAAACAGTAGTAAATGCATCAGATGCAGCAAGGCCTGCTGGGATCAGGGTACCTACAGGCATGTTCAATTTGTATGCCGTCTGAAAATATAGGATTTTCATACTTTTAAGAAGGTCTTTTGTTATTAGACTTCAAGAGGAGACCTGTAGACACCCTGTGGGATATTTAAGTAGGTTTTGAGCAGATCCCAGTAGATTTCCTATGGTCTGCAGAAGTCTGAGAGACAGTAACAGGCCGCCTTGCTCAGCATGAACCACAGCTCAGCTTTCAGCCCTGTTCACACCATGCATTAACATGCGTTTTGGTTGATTCGACCACAAGTGGACAGCTCTAAGTATGTCAGTTCACACCTGGTATTAGAATGCATCTCCATTTGACCGCTTGTGATCGGATCTCACGTTTATGTACATACGTATATAATTTCCGTTTACAAAGACCAAATGCGTTGTTTTTTAACCGTTAGGAGACAGCAATGCACTTCCCGAGCCTAGTCTGCAGGAAATTAGAAGAAGAAATCCAAACAATACAGACTGGGTGAATTCCTTGGTGTGTTATAATCTCTAGGTTCCACTAGCATTGTTATCTCATCAAGTTCAGAAGCACCGTATTCTAATTAACTCTCTAACTGGTACACAAAACAGCAAGCGCCACCAAGGCATCAATAAATGTATGCAATTTATTTAATCAATCCCATTCCCCTTTCCCACATAACCAACTAAGATGGAGCCTCTCAGTGCTCATACAATGTCCAAAATGTCCTGAATGCTCAAACCCTCCAAAAGGGTGGCAAAGTCAGTGTTGTTTCAGATTTACCACATTAACTTCCATACATGGAAAAGTTGTTACTACATCCAGCCAATTCCAGCAGTTGACTGGGATTCTATCCAGTTTTAATATCTGGATTTGGAATTTTGAAAAACATTAGTTTAAACATTTTAACAAGTGGAATAGGGTTTAGTTTAATGTCTTCTCTGAGAAGGTAGAAATTCAGTTCAACTTTCTTTAAATAGGTCATGGTAAACCAACATGGTTCTGCACCCCGAGGAAAGGTGGAATGTCACATCTCATCAGCTACCAATGCAACACACTTCCTGGTGATTAATAGATAGCTCTCATTCAGACAGTGGATTAGTGTCAAAAAGGACTCATGACCAGGTCAATCACTAGCCATCTGTTTAGAGTTATCTACTGCCAACACTAAAGGTAGGTCAACTGTTTGGGTCTCGTGTGAAACTGCACATAGCCATATCTAATCTTGGATAAAGAACGGATTAACCCCTACACCTTGAGTTGAGTTTGTGATCTCCAAGTGCCCCAAGTGGCAATGTACAACTGAGAAGATTAATAATGATATCCGGAGAGAGGGCAGAGGGTACATTTGCTCCGTGAAAAGGGGGAAAAGGCAATAGGATTAGGGGTTTGCTGTAGAAGCTTGCCTTGCACCATGGAGGTATGATGTAATCCAGTAAACATTTCCACTCAGGGCAACGGAGTCTGAGGTCTAAAACATGCAGCGTGTCAGGACATGAGGAATAAGACACAACCTAGCCTCCTCTGTTAATGTCTCTTCACTGTAAGATTTGGCCCTCGTCCAAAAAAGGCAGCGAGTGTGTTTCCGTAACTCCTGAAGCTAGTGAGCTTTTTTGCTTTGTACTAGAGGTGTATGTCTTGACATTGAAATACTGTCTGCAATTATTTCCATGTCAAAATATTATTTTTTTCCTGCCCCACTAGTCTGCATGTGGTTTTATCATGAAATCACATGATCTGCACTATGGATGTGAGGGGACATCGTGGTCCCTCTCTGTAGCAGATTCCCAAGGCTAATGGCAGATTAGAGAATGTGGGATTATACACATTACTGTGCTCTGCGTTAAAGGCATGAATGCTATTCATGATGCAGCCTCTCCCCTCCAATAACCTGCTGAATGAGCCTCCTTTCCTATATGCTATAACAGGCATGTAGTAATCAAATAGCAGACCATACAATCATGTCGCATAATATACTTCTCATTTCTTAACATTAATAATTATTTTGTTACAATGCATCCCATTAGAATTTAATTTTATAAAATAAATACAGCTAGGGTGGAGAGTATATTTAGTTTTGACTGTGAATATAGTAAATTAATTTAGAAAATATAGGATAATGGAAAATAGGGCACCATTTTCAGACCTGCACTGAAGTCAGAGGTTGAGCTACCCCTGACCTATCTGACTTTTCCATTGCTACGGGCTCCACCAGGTTTTTCAAAGAATGTTCTTTTCTGTGCTGAAACCTAATCACTCCGGCACTGTCTCCCTCACAAGAAAGACGGAAATGAATCTCTATTAGCCCTATAAAAACACAGCTCGCTGCGGTTATCTCAGTCTCCAGTTACAAACACCTATTTTCCTTTATCACACCAGACCTGATTTGCAATTCAAGTTACACCATGAGTTAGGCTAAAACACTACACTGTCCATCAAAACACACAGACACACACAATAAAAAGAAGGAAGAAAAGAAAAGTGTGACTTCTCTTCCACTAAATGCTGTAATTTAGGCGTTTTTATGCCCATTTCTCCCCATAACTTTTTAATAGGTGGCAGCGGTTGTGATGTGGGTTGTCACAGCCATTATGGCATCTGCTTCATATTTTCCTTTCCTCCATGGTTTGTGAATACCGTCGCTCCTAGCAGCATGCCTTGATTTGACAATTACTTCTCATCCACCTAGAGCAACCAGTAAGACTGCCCACAAATGCACGTGCCCACGCCCAAATGAACCCCCCCCAATCCCCAAAAACCACCAGTGTGGGAAATGAGTCAGCAGCTGGGAAGAAAGCAAACCAGAGAAACCCCTGCCAGTGCAGCAAAGCAGTGCATGCCAGGGTCGACCACTGGATCGGGGCACAAAATGAAAGCAGCCTTACAAAGACCGCAGATTCAAACACGCTGTAAGAGCGGACTGGGAGCAGCTTTGGAGAAAGTCAAATATTAACAAATAGGAGAAAAAAGGATGTAAGCATTTTTTTAACGTTTTTAAAAACTATACGTTTTTCCGAATAGTGCTGAAGCTATATTTTGATTAAACATTTAAAAAAGGTCCCCAAAAGTTTTTCGAGGTGTGTGGTCAGTTCTGTCATAATTTAGCCAAGATTCCTCTCATTGTAAAAAAAAACAAAAACAAAACCTGTCACATTAATTCTGGATTGTAACCAAATCATCTCTGACATCAACCTCTGGGTTGAAAAACTGAAACTGAAACAAAAAAGTCTGTCCAAAATGTTAGTCGGCAAATTAAATTATATGGGGCCTTTAACAGTTATATAAGATTATTGAATTAGGTCTTTTCTTTTCTTTCTTAAATGTTCAATTGCTTCAAGCCATCACAACGTGACTTAGAGAGGAATGGAACTCCGTCATGGAATCAGATATCTAAAATAGAGCAGACAGAGACAGGTTGAACAGGTTTGTTTGTAAATGCCCCACAAGAGCCTTCATTGTCCTGCAAGGGCCAATGAAACCTTTCCAGAACAAGACAAGTAGTGCTTACACTTTGACTGAACATACACATATGATAGTGGAACCCACTGATATGCTAGTTTGTAATCCAATAATGAAGCAGCATAATCAGCACAATCAGCCCCAGAGTCCACCCATGCCAAGCTGTTCAACAACCAGCATTGAGCTGAATACATTAGTATTCCATCCCATTCTCCCAAATAGCTTGCCCAACTAGTCCAGGTGTCTGGAGGGAACCCAGATCCTGCTGGGGCCTCTGGTTGCTGGTTGGATGAGGGTGGAGTCTTGTCAGACACATTCCTGTGACCACTGTGAGATCCAGCTCGGATAGGAAATGGAAAGCATAACACTATGTGCAGGGATGGTTAGCAAGACAGTAGTCCCGATGTAGCAGCTTGACCTTTTCCGCATAGGAAAATATTAATACGTGCATCTATTGAGTGAAACAAAAAAACAACTGGTTGTATCCACCAAGTGCTTCATTCCACGGCAAGGCCATTTTAATTTCCAGGATTTACAGGAATACATTGAGGAGGAGACACAAAGCACTGGTGCAAACAAAGGCAAACAAAGAGTTGAGTCCTCAGAAAGCCTTTATGGCAGGATTCCCTAGTGGTTAGGAGGGCCATTGGCCTACAATTGTGGGTCAGCAGCAATGTTGGAAGTAATGTGTTACTGTAATCAAATTACTTTTCCTGATAATATAGTAGTGTAACAGAATCTTGTTTCATTTGCAATCACATTACACTACAGTTACTGGTCTGGTCCAAATCACATTACCTTTGTTACACAGAATTATGGAGATCATGAGGAATTGGGTCATAATTCATTTAAAAAAAAACTATTGTAGGCAACCACACTCTACCAGGTGGGTAGGGTGTGGTTGAATTTCACATCCACACAGTTTGTGTAAATAATAATCCAACTGAGATATCCTGCTCTTTGTTCTGTGTAAGGCATCATACAGTAAAAACATATTCAGTAAGGCTATTACTTACTTGCTTAATTACTTGCTTAATAGCAGATCCAGTGTTTTACATTTTATTAGGAGTTTTCTCAGGCTGTAACAGGTAAAGTAAGTAATCCCATTACAATTTAGACCACACAATGAGTAATGGGTTATATTTTCTGAGTAATATTCCCACAACACTGGTGAGCAACAAGCCTCCATCTTGTTGAAGTTGCTTTAAGACAGTGAACCCTTCAGATAAGGTCAATTATTGAAAATCCCCATGGATACGAGCACTAATTATTTGGCCAAATTGCATCTCATAATAACGAAGCCTTTGTTAAGAGGAATTCCGTTTCAGGGCTTCAGAAGCAGGAGAATACCAGACTCCGTCAACACGGAAATTCTTGTGTCCGAGACAAAATCAATGATTAGCAACTTTACTCTGACATGTATTGTGTAGGGAACCAAAACCGCAAGAACTGCAAGAGAATGCTCATACTGTACTAAAATCAAAGAAACTAAAATTCCTCCAGTTTCAATAAACACTAGTTCTGTGTGGTGTGGTAGAGAAAGGGCAATGTCTGTGTTTGCTTGACCGAGAACTGTCTGTTACGCTTCCTGTGACAGCTTGGGGGGGGGGGGGGGGGGGGGGTGGAGTTAAGCATCAGGTGCAGCTCCTGGTTGCTGCCATGTTCTTTTCCGTTGTGATGGTTCTCAACTCTGCTCATGCTCAAAATGCCATCATGTGCCACAGGCACAAACAATAGGGAGGGAAGCTATCTAGATAGAAAACCAACCTGACTGTCCTTGAAGTAAAAGGCCTGTAGCACGGTTTCTCCTGCTATAATTCTTGGCTTGCAGCCGTACTATACGTCAAAAGGTGAACTTGGAATTCTAGTGGGGTTGCGGACCTGTGGTCTGAAGTTTACTGATACACTATTAACTTGAGTTAGGACACGGTGAACACAGAAAACAGCTTCTCAATATAAAAGCTATTTTTGGTTAATCCAGTAAATTAAATACTATTAATATCCAACTTTGTACCACCAACCTTGCCACTCACTCAATATGCAACGGTATAAAAAGTATAGCAAAATGTATATCATATACCGTCATATCTCTAACTATACTCTAAAACTCTAAATCAACATAATAGCTTGGCATATGTGCCTGCCTTATGCTATAAGGACCTGTCAAATCACTCTTCAGCAATCATGCCTCATCAACGGCCTCTTCATTTGAGTGTAAGGATAAGGATGATGCACATTGAGAAAGGATATCTCAAGTAGTTTACAAAGAGGATCTTTCTTCCTCACAGGACACCTCCTCACATTACTGAGGGACCTAATTCTGTTGGAGGCAGAGGCACAAAGCACTTCCTCTCTCCTAGACAGCCAGGACTCCAGTGCTTGGCCATAGTGCCAGCTAACAGACAGACTGAGAGACTGTAGGGAATGGAGTAGCCCTTGTGGGTGTCTTTTGTTCAACAGGTGGCAGGTAGAATACTTTGGGGCTACCTAGTTAGCTAATGCAACCTTCCCTCAGCTGCATTTATAGGGGTCCATCTTATATGGTCATTGATTTTAACCATAAACATGACACATTGTAGAAATAACAGTATGCGTTTACTGTCTAGTTTGCCAAGAAATTTATCCTGGTTAATAAAATGACAATGCAGTAGGTTATTTGCTCTGCTGATGTGTCCATGAGCATGGCACAACCTCTACGGGCACCGGGCTCCCATTTGGTAGATAGCCCTCATACATAGGATCAAGCCAAAAGCTGTTCTCTCATATGCAACTGCCTGGGGATGTATAGTCATGGCTCTTCTCTATGGTTTATGGTCACTGCATATATGCCTAGTATTACAGGGTATTGCGAGCATTTGTGTATCGACTGATTCTCATGAATAGTACACCTACCAATGAAACACAATTACTTTTTAAGACAGTGTTTTGTAACAGGAATCTGTGACTATTGTTCTGACAGACACGTGAATTGTAACAGCGACTCTGTAGCAAATCGTTGTGAACAGTAAAGCAGAGCAGGGTGCATCTCCCTCACTGCTCAGCTAGGGGCTGTGGCAGGAACTGTTTGTCCCTCTGCAGGTCAGCTTCTGGTCCCTTATCCCAGGAACCTCTGCTAGGCTAACCAAGGGCGTGGGGGATGGATCCACACCCTGAGATAACAGCACACATCAGGGCCTGGATAAACACTGACAGCTCAAAAGTACAGTGGAATGCACCCATTTTTTTCCATGTACTGCCAAAATGTTGATAAGATTAGAGGGAAATATCATCCTCTCCAATATACCCAGCACACCTCCACAAACCACTATGCTAAGTTCATGATTTGTGTCTAGCACACAGCAAACACACAAGAGAAATAATACACTCTGTGGCATGATAAAAATGCAAACAAAGCTAATTGAGTTGTGTCTCAGAAACGTACATAAAACCTACATAAACCTGTGTAGAGATCTGTGTGAAACCTGTGTGACGATATTCTAGGGGAAATCATGTCCTTATTTCCAAAAAACATTGTTTGCATCAAAATAAGGGACAGAAATTATGTCCTATGTAATGAATGACATTGTGTAAACATCTAAACTGCTCATTCATGTTTGTCAGAAGTCCCTACATGTTTAAGGTTATCTATGGCTGATTGACAAACACAAGAGGAGGAACCACTCTAAATGAGTACCCCCCCCCCCCACCACCACCCTCATGGGATCAGCCATGTTTGTGTACAGTCGTGTACAGTCAGAAATTCCATATTTCTCCTTTCTCTACCCACAACTGTCATCATTCAGCTGCAGCTCTGACTGGACGCCCTCCAGTGTCAAAACAGATCTCAAGATACAGCTAAATAACATAAAAACTATCCCCATTATCTACTCTGGCAGTGTTAACATAGTGGAGGTATGGCCCTCAAAACTAACAGCTTACCCAGGCTGAGCCTCACACCCGCTAGTTAGGGTTTTCTAAACTGTGACAAAGCCAAGATGATGATATAGCACAGTGGTTCTGACGCAAGCATAAGCGACAAAAAGCACTAATTTGGGCCTTCACCAATTTGTCAGACGTCTAGGTGAGGAAAACACCTACAGTAGACGCTGTTGCTTAATGTTGACGGAGTGTGGTGTAATATGTTTTCAAGCCCTGAGGAAAGCAGTCATACGGGTGTAAACATTATAATAAAACACACAACACTTACCAGTATGGGCTCAGTGGAGAACTGGATTTTCCTCCGTGCTGGTGGCTCTTCCTCATCTGAAAGCCCCGGGGCCTCCTCATAATCTTCCTCATACTCCTCCCTACAAAACTCCTCCTGTTGTTCAAAATCCTTTCCTTCTGCCTCCTCTTCCCTGAGGACCTGGTCTACATCCCTGTCATCCACAAACGCAGCATTCTCAATGCCATACACCACAGGAGACGCCCCGTTACGCATGTCCTCGCCCGGCTGCTCCTCCTCAGCTACCTCATCCTCTTCTTCACGACTACCTTCATTGGCTGCTACAGTTCCTTCCTTTCTCTCATCTCTCTGCACAAACTGCCATTTGTCATCTGGGACTCTGCTGACGTCCACATTCTCTAATACACTTTCTGTCTCCTTAGCTGTATCTCTTGCGATGGCATTCTGAGTGTCCTCTCTCTCTGCGGCTAAGTTTCTCTTTCTGTCAGACTTCAGCTCGGTGGAGCATTGTAAATTCACCTCCTCAAACACATCGTCACCAACATTCTCTTCTTCGTTGTCCTCGCCATCTGAGGACTCATTCTGAACCACCACCAGCTCTGCACGGACCATGGCCACCCCAGTGGGGTCCGGGGTGGGCGCTTGGCTAGGTAGCTTATCCCCAGTGGGATTGTGTGCCATCTGACCATCAGCCGTCACATGTTCAAAAAACGTGGCCCTGTTGGTGCTTTGTGTGGCACTTCCCACAGGGGATTTCGGATCCCTTGACGGGGGACTGGAGGGCTTCACCCCTTCGCCAACAACATCTCTCAAGCCCTCGTTGGATGAGGATGAGTGTTTGTAGCCCTTGAGGGCTTGGGGTGTTTGCTCTGTGGAGAGGGGTCTGTGTGTGGTGTCCGCAGTTGAAGAGATGGATTTGTATGCTGCATTAGTTGCTAGGGAATTTGGCTTGAGAGTGCTAGGGGCCACAGGAGATGGCTGTTTGATAATGACAGAGGTGCTCGAGGAAGACAATTTGTCAGAGGCATCAAGTAATGATGCACATGGGCTCTTGGTGGCTTCCTTAACATAAGTCGAAGAAGATCTGTGGAGGCTGTCGCGAGTTGGAGAGGTAGGCAGAGAATGTTCACTGGAAGTGCATACTTCAGTAGGGACCACTGTACTTTTTACATTGTCCCTTTTGGACTCTTCAGAGTCATCTGCCATAAAGTTCTCCAACCGCCTAGAAATGGGACCTGCATTCAGTGACATCCGAGACACATTCTTTTTCTCCTTAACATCTATCTTCTCATCTTGTCGACATTTAGCCTCCGATGTACAAGTCGGCTCCGATTTGGTTGTTTCAGTGGAGCCCGATACTCTCCTTGCACTTCTCCCTTCATCAGTAACACTACCGAGCGACACCCGGCTCGCTATTCTGTTAGAAGACTGCTTTTCCGCTGGAGGTTGCTCTTTGATACCCCTTTCAAAGAGTTTCCGGGTCACAGAAAACTTCTCAGCCAAAGCTACCTTATCAATCTCAACATCTTCTCCTTTGGGAGTTTTGTCTAAATTGGTTTCTGGGCTTGTTGGACTGTGTGTCTTGAGTGCGCTAACTGGAAATGGTGGCTTTGTTGGGGACACTAGTGTGGCATCTGATTTTAAATTTGGTTTTACATCTTGACACTCCTGTTGTTGACCATCCATTTGAAGGAATATGTTCTTTATCTTGTTAACTCTGTTTCCAAAAGGCCTCCCTCTCGAGTCCTCCCGGGTGTCACTGGAGCCATTTGAATAAGACTTGTTAACGCTCTCGGATTTTGTCCCATCAAAGGAGCACTTAATTGCGTGGAAATCCGACTTGTATGCATTCCTGTGAGGGGACGCACTCCTCAGAGTCCTCTCTCCTTTGCTTTCCGCTTTAATCATTTTAGCCAGATTTAGTCTGCAACCCACTTCAAATGGAATGGTTAAATCGGTGGACAGTGCACAAGGATATTCTTCGACCCCTCTATGAGAACGATGCCATAGGTCCGGCGGAGTCTCCACGGAGCATTGTCTCAACTAGCACACAAAGAGAACAGTGAAACTTCTCAATGAAAAAAACCGACGTGTTGGAATAAATTATGACATTCAAATAGCCTAGCATACCTAAAACACTTATGACACTATATTTGATTATAGCCTATAAATGACATAGCTGGCTATAAACCAATATAAAAAAGGTAAAGACCAAATACAAAACTAGGCTAGTTAGCCTAACGTTACATTACTAACCTCTGGTTTCGGTTACTGGTTGTTGGAATCATTAGCAAAATTACGAATTAAAAAGTACTTTGTTATTTAAAACGTTTGTCTAGACGTAGGCTACCTATTTCTAACCCGACGAAACAAAGGTAACGTTAACGTTAAACCTACTGGACTAGTTACGTTACGTTATCTATAGTTCCATTGGCGAAGCTTGAACAATTAGTTATAGCAATCCGAACCGCGTAACATGTAAACGCGGTCTTATGCACTCACTACAAACAATATAAAACTCCTTAGGTGCTCACCTCCTGTTTGTTTCATCGTGTTAGGCGCTTAAAACTCGCGTACTATATCCAATTTACACTCTCAAACTTGTCCCTTCTTCTTTACCGCCATCATTCCCCATTCCAACGTTTTCCTATCTCCTTGTACTATGCTCCAGACCTGTCGTGTAGTGCGCGCACATGAGGCAGGCGCGCCACGAGATCAGAGCAATGTGTGCGCGCAAGCATTCCAGGACTGTAATCCCCCACCCCCTTCACGGGCACGGCGCAGGCACACGAAAGACGTGGGGAATGGCGTGGGAAAAAGCATTTCTTATTAGACCATACCTTGGCCAAGCCAGAAAAAAAAGTTCATGCATTGAAATAAAAACACATAGCCTACTGTATCTGCGTTCACACAAATTTTAAACCTATTAAACCTAATTTGATCCTGGGCTTAAGATAGATAGAGGTAGATGGAGGATCCATTGAGGAAGATTACAGGGGAAATAACAAGTTTAGCCCACCTATCCCATTTTATATCAGTAAAAACAAGGAGGTTCAAAGTTACCTCCTTGGAAAAAAATCATACCTTTTTTGTTCGATTGTACTTGTGGTAAGTTATAATATCAGTGCTGATGTGGAATGGGGTTCACTTCAAAAGTCATAGCTAGTCATGGCATGTCCGTTGTCCAGTATTTTCTTTTATAAGACCTTTTTTCTCCTGAGAACACAAAAACTATTACGTTTGACAGAAAAAAGACTAAAAATGGGTCACTGGCACTGCATAGCCTCCCTGGTGGGAGGACTTCCTGTGCACTAAACATTGCATTAATTCATTTTATATGCAGTACCTGATGTTTTGAATAGCTAACAAACCATTTGGTGAAACAGGCTACATCCTAAAACAATGCACATACAGTATATTTCACAAATACGTCAATAGACATTAGCCCTAACCTGAGACATAACATCTATTAAATTACATTAATTGGCACTGAAATGAAAAGTAATTCATGTAAATTGTTTCCATTGACTATTGAGGCAAGTGATATTAATGTCCATAGAAATCCATCATGCACGCTTGAAAACAGGTCTCCTCCTTAGGGAGCATTGTGTTAGGAAACAGACCGACTACAGTCATTGTTTGCTGTAGGATTGACATACTCTATGGTCTATAGGCTACAATATGTGTGCTTGAATAAAAGCTTAAGGATTACTGATGTCCTTGTTACTCCTTCCTCCTAAATGGGAATTATATAAAGTGTATAAGTGTATAATCAAATATAATCAAATCAAATAAAACTAAAATAATAACAGTAATAAACATGATTTAAAATTAGAGAATCTCCATGTGTATTTTTTATAGTATTTATTTTTTCTAAGCATGTATGCTATATAATAAAGGGTAATAAATAAAAGAGTAATAATTAGGTAACAAAATGAGAAGAGAGGGCATGCAGTAATTATTGATAAACATGAAACAGTCTTGGCAGCAATGCCCAAACAGATGGTGATCTACTTAACACACCATTAGTTTTCAGCATTGCTATTTTTTCAGTTCAATGGCCTGAAGTGTAATTCTATCTACACATTTAATTGTGCAAAACATTATATATTAAACCTAGATCAATACATTTGGTCAAAGATTAAATCATTTAGTTGCCTTGACCTTTAGCTATGTCTCTCAATAGCACTGTATTTTGGACTAATTCAGTCATGTGTATCAAAGCAGTAAAACAGTGTTTTACTGAGAGGCAAAATTACATTTCTGGAGACCTTTCTGATCCTGAGGCATTTCCTTGAGAGTTATCTGCTCTCACATTCCATGTGAGACATTGTTATCTGATGTGGGGTATATATACATCTGAAAGCTACTCTCATACTGTATGTACAATGTAGAATTTTGTATTTATTTATTTTATTTTTTGCATTTTTGGATGTGATTGATTAAGTTCAGCAAACTTCACCATACTACCAGAAAGAAACACCATTGTAAATTATGCAGTGTGTGCCCATGAGGGCTGCATGTGTGTGTTTACTGTTTCAAGATGCAGGATTATCTCCCAGCAACTGTGGGTCTAAGAGCAGTATACACACTGGAAGCATGCTCTCTCCCAGGGGTAACATGGGAAGCCGTTGTCAACTCGTTTGTCCCTATAGCAACACTTCCAGCAGTGTCTAATGAAAACAGAGGCAGGAGAGGAGCTTTGATCCAAAAAGGGTGAACCATACCAAATATTTTATTAATATGAATTTCACTTTCTAGCTTGAATCTCATTTTTAAATCCAGTTTGTTTTTGTCACTTGTTTAAAGTGTTGCTCCTTCAAGGGATAGGATTGTTGGCACCTTTAAAGGATTTCAACCAACAAAAGCATCAAACTATTTAAAATATTTTCAGCTCAAACTCAAATAACTTCACAGTTATTTCTGAGAGAGTCACAACTATAGTGTCACACCTTCACAGCATAGTACACATAGTATACATAGTACACATGGTGCACGTTTACTGTATGGTTTCATGCGTTGCTGTGAATGTGTGTGTTGTGCTTCAGCTGTGAACCGGAGGTATGCAGTATTAATGGAATGTGTGGTGTGATCATATGCAGCATGCCCCAGCCTGAGTCAATTTGTGCTGTTTGCCATATGTACCTCAGCAAGAGGGAGTGCCTGTGCACTGTTGTGTGCCAACTGTTTTCATGCCCACATGAAGAATACCTTTTTCAACACCAGACTCAATAAATCTCTTGGTCAACTTAACATTTCCACAAACAGACAACTATGAAGGCAGGTCAACAAAGTCACAGGACTACAATTTACACATTCAAAAGGCCCTAGTGAGTATTTTTTTATTGTTTTAGTCTGTTTGCTGTGAGAGTTGAATCTACTGGGTTTTATAGGGGTCTTCTCTATAGGGCAATGCTGCCCTCTTCTGACAGATACATATAACACATGAAGCTCCATCAACTGTCCACCACAATGTCAACAATTACATGCATTACATATACATTTTCTTCTACTTATAAAGGCTTTGAATTCAGCCTCCAAATGATCAGCTGACAGCATGTTTAGATTTTTTAGCAGTTGTGCTTTTTTTGCTTGGAGATTGGAGGTCTGCATTCCTCTTTGTAACACTCACCTGATTCAGTCACACATTTCACATAAACGCTACAGAAGACCTACACCTAATGACTTCACACAGACCTGTAGCTATATATTAAGTAGTTGTAGCAAATGGGTCCTAAGAATTGACAAAGCGATAAGTGTGGGGAGTGTGTTTATGAAGAAGGAACTTCCAATGTAAGACATATCCATTCCCAGTGGAGCCGTATCACCTGTCAGTTTTGATGACAATGCCCTGGAGAAAGTCACTGTGCAGTGAAACTGTCATCACACAATTACTCTCACCATTACTGGCCCAACAGCTCCATGTAATGGATGTGACACACTTTACAATTCAGATTGTATTCTCAGTTGTTTTCATGATGACAGCCCTGTGTGCAACCACTCAGCTTGCATGGGCTCTGATTGGAGTGATTCTTTTAGCGATTGGAGTGTATCCATTGAGCGCAAGTGCACAAAGGAGCTAACCCAAATGAGGAGCACCACACTTCAGATGCCTGTTCTAGAAGAAGACACACATTGATTTGAATAGCATATAGCACCCTTTGTGTTTCCTATAGTGTCACCATGATATGTACCCCGGGGATTGGAACAGCAATTGGGGAGTCCACCCTGGACAACACCCCTCGACATGCCTCTGTTGTCACATGTGGGAATTCAGCGAGCTCCTGAGCATGGAGTGCAGGTGTCTATGGGAGGTGAGTACCTCTTCTCGCTCTCTCAGCTAGTGTCAGGCAACAAGCATGCTCTGACTACAGGGCAGTTGGCGATGGAGGACAACCCTAGGTCAGTGCTTCTCAAATTTCTTGATATGTGAACCCTAAAAGCAGTGGTTCATTGCTTGTGACCGCCCATGTGCACGAGAGTGATCACCAGCAATGAACTACTTATTTCAATAGGATTAACATAACGTCATAAAAATATACAGTAGGCTCGTAAACAACCATAAACAGTATTCAATTGGATGTATTATAATCTTCTCTTTAACTGTATTTCCATTTTTTGTTTTTATGTTCTGATTTGTTTAGCTATAGGCTACTGAGTGGATTGGTTGACTCCATAATATAATTTTGTTTCTCACTTTCTTAATAGGTCACACAAAACATATCAGTTAAGCATAACATTTATTAATTGGCATAGTTGATTGATGCACCATTCACAGCTTCAGGTGAAAATGGAAGTTGACTCTTTTTACACATGGGCTAAATCGGACATTACACAGACTTTTTACTATGAAGTTGTCAGGGTTAAGTGATTCGGACATTTGCGTTCTCACATACAGCCCCTCCGAATTTATCTAGGTAATGTCTAGATAAATTCAGGCTTAAGTGCATGTCTGAAAATGGCTTAAGTATGATAAAAATTAGATAGTACACTTACTCACTTACTTTTAAAATAATTTCAAAAAGTCTACTTATAAAATTGTTTACTTTTGATATACTTTCAAGAAGTCTACTTTATAAATTACCCAGCATGCAATGTA
Organism: Percopsis transmontana; assembly: GCA_025447815.1. Lineage (NCBI taxonomy): Eukaryota > Metazoa > Chordata > Actinopteri > Percopsiformes > Percopsidae > Percopsis > Percopsis transmontana. The sequence continues at coordinate 47,445 of JAOEHI010014408.1, forward strand.
CATTGACTTATGTAGAGGAAGGGGCTATCAACAAGAGCAGATATTCTCACAGAGCATTTGCATCACTGATAGCTGACGGATGTCTATGGCATTTCTAACAAATTACATACAATTTATAGCTCTAAATTCCTACCTACAGCACCTTTAAGTAAAGCACTGGGAATTTGTTTTTTTTGTTCTGACCACTAGATGGGAGTACACTACAGTATTGCAAAGAAACAGGCATTCTCCAGCTTCTTGTTTGGTCATTGCTCTCTCCAGTCTTGATTCTCTTCACTTGTAGTACTCACACATCATAATCTCAGGCAAACCCACCAGAAACAAAGAAATCAAATCTTAGTGAATTTTTGAGTGGCGTTAGGACACAAGCTTTGACAGGAGCTTTGGTGAGAGCTGTTCAGTGCATGTGAGACAGCAAAGCAGTCTGTGTTTATGGCCAAAGAAATGTAATGTGGAGTCTGCTGTACCATTCCTTTCCGAACAGAAAAGACTAGTAGATGTCACTGTCTCTGTTTACAGACCCATCTCCGGGCTGGAGCCACCACACTTGACTGGCTTCCTGGTAAGTGTATTTCCTCTGGACCAGAGGGCATATATAGGGGGTCGGTCAGGCTATTGGGAGTGTGTATGTGTCAGACACTTTGGCCCAAAGTGTGAGTGAGTAGTTTGCCCTCTCTGGATGTGTGTTTAGGACCTGGTGAGGATTCCACATATCTTACATCTGCTCCTCAGTAAGGTTCGTCAATTGTCTCAGATGACGTGAGTGTATTGTATTAAATCATTTGCATGAAGAAGCTTAGAATTTGTTTGAAATAATGATATACACAAACTAAAGGGGTTCATCAGAGCAATGTATTTATTTGTGGTTTAGAAATTATTTGATTCATGGGTGCCATACAGAATTGACATTGCAAAAGTTTTGCCTATATTTATCCCTCTAGTCACACTTTAATGAACAGCATTTGACTAAGGAGTAGGCTACTAATTTTCCAGATGTTTCCAATAGCGTGATATCTGTTTCTATTGATAGGACCTGATATTTCTTTTTGACTCATTGTGTAAGCATGCTGGGCTAACAGACTTACCCACAGAATAGCAACTTTGTCTGCTGTCAGAATGGTCTATTTCACACAGCAATCTCTGTACCTATAGGAAATAGCCTTGACAGCCGTTTCCAGCCGCGTCAATCCATCTGACACTTGTTGTGTAAGGTGCTGACTTAGCAGTTTCCTATCAGCAGCTACTAACGTATTCTAAACCAAATTCGCAAAATCAGCTTGTTGTCAGATTAGCATCACACTGGACTCTTATCTAGCATGTTGGAGCACAATACATTGTACAGACAATATTTTCAAAATAATACTTTGTTTGCCTTCGTGCCATTTATTCGGTAGGTGTTGCAGCAGAAAGCTTTTTGCTGCAACATCAGGGTTTGGACATTTTGTGCTAGTTCTGACATACTGTACTTCCCGGGCATTTCAGCAGATATGAAATAATATTGTGTATAGTGTAGAGTTTTTCCAGTTGTGTGTTTAACTGTGTTGTCTGAAGGGACCTGAAAGGGCTGGGCTAATTTTGAAATCTGTGTCAAATAGCCAATATTCCTGTAGAAAAACAAAACAAAAAATAAACATTGTGTAAAACATTTAAAAAGTGCAGCACCAACTGAAATGGAATGTTCAGAAGGAAAAAATGACAAAATGTTTTTGGACCTCTTAAGAAAAAGGACCATCCCCCCAGAATAGTATTTTATTTTATACAACGTACAAAGGTACAATTAATGAATGCAGTTATATATTTCATCACTCTACACTAAAGCTCTTACTACCATGGCAGCAACTCAGCAAATGTCCAGAGCTAACTTATTTGGAAAGCCAGGCATATGCTTAACATGTGTTTAACAGGTTTAATACACACACACACACCGAGACAATGGGCAAATCTCAGATAGCCTGATCATCAACTTTCTGTTAACTTCCTGTTTCCGACAGCCACTGAGTTACAGTAAACAACACTATTGTGATTTGTGCTTTTGGAGTCACAAGGCAGCTCTGATTGACATTGTCCAGGACCTGATATACTTGAGATGTCGTTTCTCTCTCTATGTTAAACTCAAGTCTTTACAGGCATACACCATTGCTCAGTGCTTGTCCGAGAGTATTTGTGCCTGAGGCGCCTCTGCTGGGTGCTGATCTGAGAGTGGGTGGGGGTGAATGCTCTGTAATTGTAGCGTGAATGCGTGGAGGCAGCCTAGTGGGCAGACAGTGGAGAGAGCTGATGAACAGGAATTGGCAGAGACACGGTGTGCCCTAGGGTATGGTCTGAGGAGAGTGTGGTGGGGGATTAAAGAGCAGGGGGCCATGGATCCTGTGGGGTCAACATCCAAGTGACAAGCCATAACACAGGCGAGAGTCCCCCCCCCCCCCCAGTGTACAGCGGATACGCGCACGGAAAACAGGGAGATTTTATCAACAAGGCTTCTGTTTACGTCCTTATCTCCTTATGTGTATAGATGTATAACAGTGCATCATCAAAAGCCTGTTCCAACCTGTGAAACAACGAAGAATATAACTGCACGCTTGCCTTGTAAACTGTATTCATTAGCTGTATTATTTTATATTCTATGAGATATCCTAAATAATTAATTTCTATTAAGAGATTTTGTAGGATTTATTTTTGCCTTCAAATCAATTCAGTCACGGGAAATGCTATGCAATTAGATCAGTGACCTGGAATGGCAAGCCTTCAAAGTGATGCATTACATCATTCTGTAAGCCCACTGTCAGTCATGCATTCTCGCAAAAAAAATAAAAAACCCTGTGGTGCAGAATAATATTCCCATTAGACAGAAACAATGTGAAATCAAGTGAAATCACTCAACTAGTACAAACTTGGTCTTATGTCACTATTTGGCACTTAGTTCCGTGACTGTGTGTACTCATTTGTGTGAGCGTGTGTATGTGTGCATTAAACTAAATATACTTACAGTATAGATGCCCTAGAAACCAGAAAATTATTGGCATATTTAATATTCAGATGATTATTAAAAAGTGTATACACTATGCTGTATTAGAGCCATACCAAATTATTGGATTATTGCCATTATCCAAATGATAGCGGAATAAGAGTGTGCATCTGTAACAAAAATATGTGCACCTTAACCAAAATGTAAGCATCCTTGAGCAACATTCCTAACCCCTACCTGCTCCATAACACTTGAATTGCACTCACTGTAAGTCGCTTTGGATAAAGGTAACCTATAGTAATTATTTTTAATGTTAAGACCACAGCCTAAATGCAGTTTTACAAATACAACGCAGTATTGCTTGAAGCCTTGGACAGTCTTCTTAATCTCAATAAAAGTGAAATTATTCACAAATCTTTCTACTAGTATTGAGGTTTTACAGGTGGTAATTTTATAATTGTATGCCACTTACAGCATTCTAAATTATAGACCACTAAAGCGTTTAGATACATTTGTGTTCATAAGAAGATCTGATGTTTAAAAAAGCACAAAGCATTTAAAAGCAGCTGTTTTTTGATATCTCTAAACAGTTGCAAGGTCAAAGATAAGAAGCCATCTGCCCTCAGTCCTTGGAGAGCAAGAGACTCTCAGGGAATCTCTTGGGGCATAGGGACAGGGAAATGAACTGTCTGTACATTTTAGGGTTGGGACTAAATCAGTGTAAGGAGACATTAATATAACTAACCTTAACCTTGTTATTTCATCCTTCCACTGAAAGTTAAGGTTTCTAATGAATTTTATTTTAATTAATTGGCTACCCAGCATATTTTATTTATATATATATATTTATTTTTTCATGGTAATTTCAAACTATAAACATATACAGTATATCTGATAGCCCTCCTTCATGTTGATCTTGCACTCCTCTCTTCTCATCCCCCTTTACTACTTCACTCACCCCCCCACATAGGTTTGTCTATGTGGGGGGGTAGTGAGCTGGGGAAATCTGGGGTACTGGCACAATATACCTTTTAAATGCACCTTGTTGGTATTTAGTATGCACCTAAATGTTGGTATTTAGTGCATTTTAGTTTTTTATATTTGAATTGATTTTTCTTTGATTATGTTTTTTACAATATTCCTCTTTTGCCACTTTCATGTTCAAGCGGACTATGCTAGCAGTTAGCTTCCCCTTTCTTGATCATGTATGGCCTGCTGCTAAAGTGAGCACTCATGGGTGCTTGATGATTGGAGTAGAGTAATCACCTAGCAACTGCTGCTCAGAGGATGTCAGCTGCCGGCTGGCACTCGATGGGCTTGGGCAGGCTGGGCTCTCAGGCAAGCTCAATCTGCTCACACTGCTCAGAGTCACATGCAAGCTAGAACAGAGCCGCTGGACCATGCTCCAGTTGTTTGCCACACTGGGACTCTTAGAGTTGGACAAATTGTTTGGAGTGTTTCCTAACACCAGGATTAAGAGCGTGTGGAGGACCGTGCAGCTATTGGCAGTGCTTATAGGTTAGGTATGTACATGGACCACTGGTAGCATCCCTAGGTAAGCTTTGCTTTATCAAACTTGTTAGCAATTCAATGGTTGCATATTTTATATGCTGGCCTTATTGTGAATGTAAATGACATATTCCAGATATTTAAGGACTGTACTTACTATATTTGTACTTTACATTCCTGTTTCCTGTGAAAAAACTACTGTATATAAATGAGCTGGGAGGTGCTTCCGCCAATTGTTCTACCAAAAATAAGACAAGAGTCGGTAATAAAAGATGTCTTGAGAATAGAAGAGTTCTTATAAATTATGTAATCTGGGGGGAATTATTCAACAAACAAGTGTGCATCAGTGCACAAGGATACTTTGAATGCAAGACGTACTCAATCATTTGCTTAAGTGGAAATTGAGCTCTGTCATCTGCCTTTGTTGTCACACAGATAAAAGTAGAATTTTCAAACTAACACTGTACATCAGATAATGGTATGTACAGTATATATATATATCATTATTTGTTCATACTTGCAGACAGGCTATACAGGCAGTTTTGACTGTAGTGCAGACAGGTTATGAATCAGCGTGAATTAGTCAGTTTGCCTAAGCTTCCTTGAAACATTGTCTAGGCAGATAACACATATTGTCTAATATGAACAATGACTAATATAACACATACAAATTGTGATGACTCAACTCTGTAGCCACCTCCACATTCATCTCAATGTTCATCCAAAAGTAATGTTCAAGTTGCATTCTAATATCTTTAACAATATTTGTTGGATTTGGTTCAAAGGGGTATCACAACATTTGAGGATAAATTATTTCTTCAATGAATTATATAATACCATGTCATACATCATGTACATATACATACATATTGCAAGATTTATTGTTACACAAAATCTTATACTTATTAAATAATAGATGCAAAATGTGGGTGTAATGCCCCTCATAATTAACATAGGCTGTACAATTACAGAGTCCTAATGCAATGAAGGGGTTAGAGCAACAATAATTACAAGAGCAAATCTAATATATTATAGGAACCAGCTGTTCATATATATTGAATCAAGTGTTTGTGTCATGGGTGATGTCCTGAAGCTCCTTATAGATGGATCTCAGAAGCAGGTTTGCTGTGGGTCTCAAAGTGTGTGTGTGTGTTTTTTTTTTTTTTTTGGGGGGGGGGGTATAATTACGAACAAAATAAAACGAAGTGCTTTTTACACACCTAACAATATAGTCCTAATCCTCCTTTAAAAACAACATCCCCACGCTATCTGCATCTAGGCCCACCAGGGAATATGGCTTTAAGGGTTCGTAAGGGCCGTTTAGTGTGAGGATGTCTGAGTGACTATTTCACTGTGTGTTTACTGACATCGGATAATTGAAAACACACAAAGAATAATGGATAATACATTTTAGACTCTTGCCCCCCATACTTTGGTATTGGCAAACCACAGTAAAAGGGCATGTGTGATGTTTATCTATGTGGTTTAGACAGTGCCAAGTCAATTGGTGTTTTGGAGAAGCTTAGCGGAAGGCTTTTAAAGACTGAGGTCATTGAGGCATTTTTAAATGGCTTCTTAATTGAGGGAAAAAGCTGTGTGCCTCTAAGGAGATCTTAAAGCGATTAACTGACTTCAGAGGGTAAAATTCAATTTAAATCTTGACCTCTGAGAGAACATCGCCATCTGGCAAAAAATTTCTCCTGAATTGTAGTTTTTACGTTACGCCTCTCCTGACTAGATGGCAAAGAAGCAGAACTATGTAGTTGGGAAGTCAATTTTCATAAATTTAGAAACACTGACATGACCAGATTTGTGTCCTTTACCATATGAATAATTTTTAGCCCTATTTCATGACACATGATTTACTTAATTCATATCGTGAAATAGTTTATTGTAATCATAGAACCTTTCTAATATTTCTATTGTATTTTAATAATATAAGAGATACAGAAGTTAACACATTTGTTCCGCCTCTGTACCTGTCATTTGTACTATCAAGCCTATCGCAAGTTACAAAGGTAACTATGATTCTGTGAATTCCTGGATGACTGCCAGTGCAGTCCACAAAGTGGATATTTCCCCTCGCGCTTCGCGCAGGTTGAGCAAAGTCACCTGTGACAACGTGTGTGTCGGGGCCACTCCATCTGTATAAAACACACCTGACATCCTACCTTCTGCCTCCCAGAATCTTCTCGCCTGAAGATTCCAAGTGCCCGAGATCACTGGCAGTCATCCAGGAATTTACAGAACCATAGTTACCTTCGTAAATTCCATTCTGTTTCATTCCCTACTGACTGCCAGTGCAGCCCACAAAGTGGATGACTAATACCAGCAGTGTCATGAGGAACACCCACCTACTGGCCTGGTGTTGTAGCCATAGGAAGGATGGCCGATGCCAGTGTCCCCCCAGAGGCAACATTTAGCCTGTAGAACCTTGCGAAAGTGCACAGAGCAGCCCAGGAAGCAGCCTTATAAATCTCCATCATGGAGGCCCCCCTAAATGCCAGGATGTTGCAATGCTCCTGGTTGAGTGGCATCTCACCCTTGGGGATGCCGTCCTACCTGACTGAATGTAGGCCCTCTCTATGGCCTCGACCACCCAATGAGAGAGCCTCTGCTTCGAGGGGGTAGCGAACGGGCCGGAATATTAAGTCCTCACACTGACATTTGCCATAAATTAACCTCTAATTGGCAATAGGTACTGACCGAAAACTTGTATTTGTATTCATCTTCAATTCACTTCCATTTTTTCTCAAATCTAACTAACGTGTCTACAAAGCTGACTGCAGTCTCCACTGGTAGAATGTGTTCTTATGTTACTCCTGTTTGTTGTTGTAGAATGTAAAGTATAATTTCTGAGGAGTATAATTTACATTATTAATCCAAAATGTAAATATATCTCTAAATAAACACTGCAACATTTCTTTCTTTCTGCAAAATGGACTAATTTGAGAATACATACTGCCAGTATGTAAGGGAGTAAGGTCTTACATGAGGGCTTAATATTGATGTAAGGAAGCTATATAGTTGAGGGTTTAACAAAAGACCTCTCTTCAGTGTATTTTGCCGATTATTACACAGACTCTTCTTAGTTTCTTATTGGTAGGTGTTATTATGGAGGTTAGACATGTATAACCAAAATAATGAGTATTTCATTTGGATCTTGTGCTTTAGAACTATGGGCGTATGTGATGTCTGCTAAAGGAATCAAGATCAAAATGATAAAGTAGACCAAAGGCTTAGTTTTTATCCACTCCCCACTGTGATTGTCATCTGTGGATTTAATTCCACCCAATGTTGACTACCAGGCTAAAACTACTGCTATCCTGAAACCTGTAACAACTGTACTGTACACAGAACATATTTGTAATCTTTCCACTATTATTTAAAATACTGTAATTCAATAATCGAATGTCAATATTGATGTAATAATATAATGTCAACAATGACATGTTTATGCCTTTTATTTTAAAATCATGAAATTGTTTATAGTTATGTTAATTACAATACCTACGTTATTTTTACAGACATATCGGCAGTGTATGACTGGACTACAGGCCCCGCCTTATGGGGTAATGGAACCTGGTCCTAGAACTGACAGTAAGCAAGATCTGCTTTCACCTCGGGTCCTGTGTGATGACGGTATCCAGGAATCGGGTTGACTGGGGAATCACACAGGATATGACTTGCAACAATTTGATTGTTCATTGTGCTTATGCATTTTTAATTTAGTGCTGTATTTGTCCTAATGAAACTTATAGCAATCATGCTATAATAATAAACTTTACTTGACACACATACCTAATACATATATATGTCTTTACCCATTCAGGAATGTCGGACAAAGAAAACATTAGTAACAACTCATTTGGCTCAGTCTCCAAACAGCAGAACAAGGTAGTTGAATACATACTTAAACTCATTTTGTTTATTTTAGAGTAAACAAATCCTGTAAAAAGACATACATGTTTGTATCTTTTTTTTGCCGCCAAGTGTTTTGCAAATTAATATCAAGCTGGCATACTATATTCTGCTTTATCTAACATAATCCTTCTTTGGAATGTAGACTTTGTTTAACGTTTGTCTAAATATAAACAAGGTGGTTTTGGAGATCTTGTTTCCGTTCCAATAGTTCCTGTCCCACCTTGCCTCTTTAGTAAATTCCTTGCTGCTGAACTGATAACATGGCACTTGTCAACTTGGCAAATGTATGGCTTTGCTTTGTTCCTTCCGAAACAAGTTAGCCACAACATGTGGACATGTGGACTATATATAGTATAAAGGCTATATAACACAACCATTGGTTTGCTGTGCTTATTTTGACAAATGCTTTTGTAAATATTCAAATGATTTGGCAATGAAGTATATTTTGGTTATATGGAATGGTAGGGATACATCAGTTGTTTTGTTGTTGTACAGTTTTAGATAAATAAGTTTGCAACCAAACAACCACAGACATTGAATTTAATAATTTACTAATAAGGGGAGTTGAAAGCCTTCAGACAAAATTCATGTTTACTGCTCAATTGTGGGTTACGATGCTCACTGATCCATGTAGAAAGCATTTTAAATGTCACTGTTCCTCCTCTCACCCATTCTCGCAAGATGATCTATAGCCTTTTAAAGCCTTTTTAAAAGGAGTTTAATCTCAAAACCAAAACAGAAAGCATGCCAGTCAATTTGAATTGACTTTACATTTAAATAGAGAGTAGGGGTTTGTAATTGTAATTGTAAGTTTGAGTCATAGTATGCCAGCAAGGAGGCCTTTTAGTGACCTATAATGAGGGAAGTGCACTGCTTATCACTAGAATGCCATGTCACTTGTGCCCGAACATAATATAATACAGTAAATAATATAAATTATTAGAGTGCTGTTTGAAAGAAAGAGGTTTGATTAGGTGCATAGCTCAAATTGTAGTATACAATATTATAATTCATAATTAATCAAATTTTGTCCAGATCGTTAGACCCCTAATTCTATACCCTTTCAAGCAGAATGTTGCTGTAAAACAGATTTCCCTTCAATTTCAGTAATATGTCAAATGTTTGTTGCATTTCATCGCATTTCGTTTTATTCTCATTTCCTTAATTTTTCATTATTTTGTGTTATTTTGCAGAAATCATACATTGAAAGTCCCTCCAAACCACATGCAAAATCCAAAACATGCTCACATATAAGCTTGCCTTTTGTCCCTGTTGACATGACCCAACAGAGGAACGTCATCTGAGTTGTATCTGACTGTTCCTGTTTCCATGTCAGGTGCCATCAGAGAAGATCCTGCTAGCGGGAAAGGTGCTCCGTAATGTTATAATTTCCAGGGCTCCCAATATGATCAGAGACAGGAAGTACCATCTGAAAACATACAGGTGGGTTGGTGGCATGATTTCAGGATCTTCAAGTGATGTTATTTTTATCCAGTTGTGTTATTGTAAAATGACACCCTTTTAACAGGTTTTATGGTTTGTACCAAGGGTTAGGTGAGGGACCTTCTTTTTGCATGTTTTTCACTGGCACATTTTTCACAAACCGAGTTTACAAATATATGTCATCAATCCAAGATGTTTATTGTGGATTAAATGTTCATTCATTCACAGAAGTAACAGCATACTGCAATTCTCAATCGAAATCC
>JAOEHI010014419.1:0-30772 GCA_025447815.1 Percopsis transmontana
GGTTACAACAATGTTTATCCACCGCGCAGGTTATTTTGCACACGCATATTATGCAGGTAGATATCATAAACACTAGTAAGTAATACAAGGTGATAATAACACCACAAATATATAATATTAAGTTGTAAATAAGCTGTAAATACCACTGGAATACAAAAAAGTAAAATAGATAGTAGTAGTAGAGCAAAAAATAAATACTATACTACTATAAACTATAAATACATGTTCTGTTATCCCTAAGGGGGTTCCAAGAACCCAGACTGAACACCGCTGATTTTTCATGAACAGACGTGTACACCTACCTGTCTGTAGGTGGTGTACATGTACTGTATAATGGCTGAGAGAGGCACCTCTATGCAGGTGAGCAAAGTGAGGTCCCAGGAAAGGCCTAGCATCAGTTTTAACATAAAGGTCGTTTTAACAAAGCTGCGAACCAAGACGTTAACATTCAGTGCTACAGCGCGGCCCATCCTGTCTACATCCGAATGCAGGCGAGAGGAAAGGCTTCCTGTGGACAAAGTGACAGTTAATGAAATTAATTACTGACCGACAGCAACATGATTAATAACTCTTGTAGAATTGTGTAAAATTATATGGTTAGTATGCTTTCAAATATGCTTAGTATGCTCTCAAATATTTAATACGAGATGTGATCGAATGAGTGCTCTTTCCACAAACACAAAAGTGGCTTTCCTTGTGTTAAACAATATGTTTCTGCCTCACCTGGTTTGTTCTCCTCAAAGAAGGGTATATCTTGCTGCAGCAGGCTATGGAACAGCACATGCTTCATTCTATAGTTCAGCCTACAGAGGGTCCACATGAGCAAGCCTCCTCTGAAGCCAGCACACACCAGGCTGCCATCGATAAAGACAGTAAGTCACATTTCTGCTCCCCCCCCCCCTCACACACACACACACACACACATTCTCTATAGTGATTGTACTGTTTATCAAATACAGTACTAATTGTATATTTTGTTGTATAGCTGAAACTATAGTAATACTTCTATTTTAATAAATCATCTGATAACTAGGCATATGACGACCAATACCTTCCAACTGAGGCAAGTGCTAGATGTCCAATTTCGTTGAAAAAGCCAGTTTGAAGACTGAGATCCTTCAGCATGTCTATAACCCTGCCCTGATAATATGGGATATATGCCTCACCTGTCAACATACAATAAAGGGTAATTGATAGTGATTAGTGCAACAAGAAAAATATGCTACAATCAATATAAACAATCAATCAATAATGTGAGAGGTTGATTGGTCTATAGTGGCTACATTGTTACTATATTAAAAGGTGCACTCCTCAATTGCCTGCATGTGGCTGAAGGGGGTAGGGGTAGAGATGATATGAGCCTATGAGCTCTGTAGGGGGAGGAGTAGAGAGGAATGTGAGCCAATCAGCACTCAACCGCAAGGGTACTTCCACACACAAACTGAGGAGTGTGTACCTTTAAGTGCACTGAAGGAATCAAAATTTATGGTGGATGTGTCATACTAGACAATTACAATATTAACTATATATAAACTATATTATTTAGACTCACATATACAACCAAAGATGAGGAAAGTGAATGCAGCAACCAGGTACAGGATGTCTGGCCTGAAGTATTTCATAACCCTCATTAACAACGTGCCCGAATGAGGCATGTCCTTGTTTTCTTTCATCATTCCATCACTGGAAAAGGACATTTCCCACACTGCACACGCAACTGACGAGGAGACCTGGGCCAACACCACCATACTGGGTTCAGTGAACGGTCCACTGTCAAGTCCTGGAGGAGGCCCCACAATAAGCATCTGTCCACTTTCAAACGCAGGGAGCAGGAAGCAGATGAGGGCTACAAACCTATAGAGTACATTCGGTGGCTTCCCATCAGTCAGTATCCAGATTAAATAATAGAGGAGGGCGCACTTTAATGCTCCAAAAGCCCACATGCCTGGTATTCCCCCACTACCGGTGCACTTTAGCAACACCAGACCAGCATAAAGTGCCAACCACAGCGCCATGTCACAAAGGAGAATGTGACACGCCTTCAATCCCGTCATGTTTCTGAATGTTTCAGATCTGCTGAATGCGTGAACTTGATTCTAGAATAATGTTGTTCTTGTCTGTTGAAGCAAAACAGGGACAGCAGATGTAAATTAGCTTAAAAATAACTCTGGTGCAATGCTTTTAATTGTGCATGGGCCTTGCTAAACACATTAACATTCTACGTCGATAGCGTAGACCTACCGATTCGGGCGGACACATATAGCCTACGGCCGATATCATGCAATCTTAATATTGCATTTTAATTGAATACAATACAATAGGAAGTCATTTAAAACATACTTACAATCTTAGCGACGTGTAGCCTACCCACACGGAGTAGTTTTACTTTCACTTTCATAAGCTATTTTCATGACCCACCCTTTTCGATCGTCGGGTCTTGGGCAAAGGTCGTTATGTCATTTTAATATTAAATACATTTGATAAATTGCCATTAACGCTGGATCGATTCGAAACTATTCTCGAGCTATTTTCCTCAAGTGTGGTGTTATATGCTACTGTACGAACTCATGTTACCAGAATGGCCACATGATGGCGGCAGTATCAAATATTAACGCTGCAAAGCCCAAGAAAGCATTCACTAGCACATTTAGTTAAATTAACAAAACAAGTTAAAGTATTTAAATGTTTAAGTATTTATCTAAAGTATTTGCTAGTGGATATCTAGATATTCCTATTTTTTTGTATAATACTTGCCTGCTAACCCCTTTCATAAAAGGTCAAATGAAAAACACATGGCTACTTTTAAATATTTATTTGCACTTTAATGAAAAAAGAACAAAAGGCAGACAATAAATTACAATATATTTGGATAAATAAATTAACTATGCATTACCTTATTTTGTATAACAGTGCTTTGACAGACCAATATAGTTGTTGGAAAACAAGTTTAGAAAACTGCCCATCTGACAATCGGGAAAATAAACACTGAAGTCGATATGAGAAAAATAACAAAATAAAATCAGACTATATATATGCGGAGGCTCCACTTGAACCCTGACATTAGAATACACTGAATAACTTCCATTTGTGTAGAAAGGTCCATTAAAATATTGACAGCCAACATTGTATGACTCATTAATAAAAATAGTTTCAACAAAAGCTTCATGTTTTAGTACATTTTTTGCTAGTATCTAACCAAATTTTGTATTTCCTGCTCCCTCTCCAAGTGTGGATATCCAGCGTTTCCTGCATGTAACAGACCATTCAGTAATTACTATAACAGATTAGAAAAGTAAAACATGTTAAAACTTGGGGTGCTGAAGTTAACCTTCTAAGTTACCCTAGAAAGATGTCTTTCAAAAACAATACCATTAATAACCAAATCTGCGATTCCATAAATTTGCAATGGATGTGTAAATATAAAAGATTCTACATTAGCTCGAACTTATTAAAGGGTTGTGCATGTTTTATGTAAACACGTTTGTGGAGAGGGAGCAAAAAGAAATATTCTAAAGCAGAGATTCTCACAGAGCCCAATCCTCTTTTCCTCGACGCCTCGCGTTATTCCAAATAAGGTAGTGGGCCCATCAATGCAGCCACAAGACTCAAGTTCAGTTATACCGTCCACAAAGTGCAGCTTGTTTGCCTCTCAGCTCGGCATGTGTTTGCTTCTCCAACACCTGAAGTTCCACTACAGGCCTTTAAGCGAGGATACCTTCTTTTTCCGTGCAGCCAGCATTTCATAGAAGGGATCTTTGCTTATGGCAGCTCTAAAAGGTAGAAGAGATAGAGAGATAGAGGAGGCTTGGTTGTAATCAGGAAGGTGAATAAAGCCCAAACACACAAGGAAAAGGTCCAGAGAGGCCTACCCATGGTCATTTTATTGGTCAGGAGTAATCTGAATTTGGGTGTACAGTATTTAGCTATAACACACCCAAGCCACTACTAAGGGAGTGATCCTGTATGATTTCTTAATACAGAAGTTTGAGAACCATTTGTCCATGACCTCCAAAAAGTTATATGAATTCTGGGCAGTTAACACATTACAACATACAAAATAAAAAATATAAATACTTTAACCAACCAATGATTTGAAAACCACTGACTTAAAAAGTGTGACTCACTTGATGCTATTAATCCATTCATCCTTTTCTTCTGCGGTTGGGGCAGAGATCCTGTAGAAAGTGTGGTTGCCTTCGACAACCCGGCCATCTGCCTCCGTCTTGCAGGCCTTAATCACCTGATCCTTGTGGTCTGGGATGAAGAGCTCAAAACAGTTCTGGGGGCGAGTGAGTGGGTCATGGGCTTAATGGCTTCTAATAATGGTATTTAAGGCCCTATATCATCCCAGTTTCATTTTGGACACGGAGTTCTCTCCCATTGAGCTGAACCTTTAACATTTAAGTTGGTGTTGCTATTATTTTTTATAAATCCCCTAACTTGATTAGTCATCTGACTGGGAGTGGGAGGATAGACATGATTGGTTATAATCCAGACATGATGTCACACCTGGGGCCAAATTTGACAGGCTTGTTTTACACATCGATTTTCGGCTAAATACAGATTTCATTAGTTCAGCCATCTCAGGGGCCTTCAGATAACACGATAGATAAGGTAACCTTCAATGGCTTCCAATAAAGTAACTAAGTAAACTAACAGAGAACAATAACATGAGATAACAATAGAGAAAACATGAGAGAAAATAGAGCTTACTGGTTTCTTTGACTCTTCCACTTCCCTGATACTCAGGTTTTCTAGAGGAATTATGCCTCGAGGTTCCTTATCCTGCAAGATGTGAAGGAAAAAGGGAGAAAGCAAGATAGCGTTTGTGGTGTGAGTGTGACTATACTTTTGCTTACAGCCTCTATTTTAAAAGATATGGCACTGCTTTAACACTGCCATGCAGTCAGAAGTAGCAAATACTCACTGTGGTGAATTCAAAGTAGTAAAGGCAGTTATCAGTGAGAATAAACCAGCGCCTCTTCCAGGTCTTAACTCGTCCACCTGAGGAGAGATGACACGTTAGCAAGGACCTTCGAGGTAAATATCAGACGTAAGCTGTTAAGAGCTGAGTAAATTGCTGCCTGACTAATTCTATAGTATTAACACCATGGCAAGCACAGTATGCATCAGGCATAATAAAGCTTGTTTACTGTGAATTTGTGAAGCTTGGCAGTTGAGGTTAAGAATGGCTGGGTCTATGAAGAGTCTATGGAGTCCAACAATGACAAGCCATTAATAAATGTTATGAAATGTTCTTTTCACACCAAGGGCAAAAAGCTTTACAACAAACAGCGCAGGGTAATATCATACTTTAACTGGCAATT
Source organism: Percopsis transmontana (assembly GCA_025447815.1). Lineage (NCBI taxonomy): Eukaryota > Metazoa > Chordata > Actinopteri > Percopsiformes > Percopsidae > Percopsis > Percopsis transmontana. The sequence goes on from JAOEHI010014419.1 coordinate 5,328, forward strand.
TAATTTTCTGCTAATAAAATTGTCAGGTGCAATATGGCTAACAAACAGCCATTGGGAGTGAGATGGGGCAGGATTAAGCTCAGAAGCAAAGCAGCACATTAAAGCTGAGGAGCTTTTAGAGTGTACATACCTCCTGGAGTCAAACCCCATGAAAAACAAACAAGAAAAACGTCAAAACAGGAAGTCAAGAGTTATCACAGCTATTAACATATAAAGTTGGTATCAATATGTGGATGCATATAAGCTCAAAATTAGATTTTTGATGCATCTCCACAATACCATAGCATTGTATTTGATTCTGATTGACGAGGATAAAAACGGTTGTTATGTGGAGTAACTATGTTTAAAACAAATATTTTTAAAGCACATACCTAGCTTGAGGAGCCAGCCCTCTCTGTCGGGGTTGAAGAAGGTGTGTGTAAGGTCATTCCCATCGTCCTCTGGGATCTTGAAGGGTTCATTCTTGATGCTCTCATACAGGTTCTATAAAGAAGACAGGGTTAGTGGGAGAGGGGATTTGTGCATCGTCTAGTATAGGTTATGGGGAGTCGGCTAGGCTTGTGCTGATTGGATTGTATATTGACGATTGAAGGGATGATCGATTATTGTTTTTTCCTACGCTGATACTAGGACAATTTTGACTAACTTACTATAAGAACTAAAATAATCTCTAGTATCGGCCCCCTACTGTGCATTCAGAGATGTTTCTGGTGGAGTGGCATGTCGGCCCGCTAAGCCCCGTTAATCAGCACGAGTGATCAGTGAATTGCCGTCTCTTTGCCATGGATCTGACACCCCGCATCTCCGTTCTCCATATGCCTGCTCACCAAAACTTTGCTCTGTGCTCCATAAGAGAAGTTCTTACTTTGGTATAGAGTAGCCAGAATTAGAACTAATTCAGCCTAAATCTAGATTAAAATAAGATAATTCTATGAATTATGCCCGCCAGTAATAATGCCAGGAAACACCTGCAGTATCAATATCTGTTAAATAAAGATATTATGTAAAGTATTTACATATCAAATGCCTCAATGAGGTTAGTATTAAGTGTGTTTCACAAATCTTCTACCTACCCTGAGCAGCTCCTCTGGCAGGTCTCCTCCATCATTGATCCCTCTATTCATGGCAGTAAACCTCTGAACTGAAGGCTTGTCCTTCACATTGGGGTTGTGTAGACTGGTATTCAGCATGATGACAGCGAACGACAGTACATAACAGGTGTCTGTAATGACAGTAGAACGGGGTGGTTTTAATTTGTGTTTAAAAAGGGACACTCCTCCCAGAACACCAAGTATACGCCAAAGCTCCCTGTTTATGTTTTGCAACACAACTGTGCGTGGCTGGAGTTCCAGCCAGAGTTCAAACCAAAGCGACAATGTTTTTGTCATGCTGGTTTTAACCACACAAAAGAAATACGAGACAGAAATTGAGGAGTGTACCTTTAATAGATCTCGATCTAGAAACTAGATCTAGATCTCACTTAAGAGTCTCACTCCTCATCTCTACCTCTCAAACATACACACCTGTGCTCTGAAATACCCCGGGGTTACAGTGGCAGTACCGCTGGGCGAAGGCCTCCATCATGCGGTCGATCTTCTGGGCTTCGCCAGGCAGCCTGAAGCTCCAGAGGAACTGTCTGAGGGCCTGGACCAGGTTCAGGTCAGTGAACTCGTGTAACTCCACAAAGGCGTGCAGAACCTCGATGTTGAAGTCATCTCTGCGCCCCCACGTCCGGTCACGCACACAAAGATAAGAATTAAACACGTGCCAAGGATTTGTAGGGAGCACTGCCTAGTAGCATATTGACCTGGCAACCACAGGGCTGGTGGGATACGTTGGATAAAAAACGGATTGATGGGAGATCTTTTAAGAGGGTTGAAACAACATCAGCTCAGATATATTATAGATTATAGATAGATTATAGATATATAGATATAAACCTCTTCGTCCTACAAATGCAAATAAAAGGCATATATACACACATACATTCTGGCCATTAGGATTAAGGTCATTCACTGGGTGGGGGCTGGTTTAGTGTAGTATCCTTATTGCTATTGCCATATTGACAGTATAGATTTAGTTTATAATACAGTCAATAAGCCAATTAAATAAACTCACCTTTCTCCCAGGTAGTCTCCAATGGCTGTTTTATTAAGGCCCTCTCCCTTGTACAGGAACTGGGCAATGTCATCACTGGTGTTCTTTAGCAGGGAGCTGTCAATCAAAAACTTAATCCCCTGAGAAAAGAGAGACACAGTCAATCACAATACATCTGCCGGTCTGCAATCTACAGACCATAAAGACTACAAATAATTTTGTATCTATCACATCTATTCCAGTTTTAAAAAAAGGAGACAGGACTTTGTTGGTATTGATTTCTACATCAAAGATGCTCACCTTCTTGGGGTCCATATTGAACTTCTTGCGGCCCATGGCCACTTGTTTATTCCTCTGCATGCTTTTCCTATACACAGAATAAGCATTGGTTTTATTAAGGCACAAAACGGCATCAATAAAAGACAAAACAATTTGTTTTAAACCACTAATAGACTAGGGCTCCAGGGGGACTTCTGGACAAGACCCCTACTTCTTATTAGTGTCAAAAGGATTTTCTCATCTCCCACTCCCGCAAACACAAAAACTCCCAAGATATACTTCACCTCTCTTCAGTCAGGCCCAGGTTTTCAATCTCATTGGTGACGTCTGCTATTTCATCCTTCAGCCTCTTGAGAAGCAGGCCGCCAACAAGCATTATAGGAAAAATGGAAGGGAGGGATTGAGAAAAAGGATGTTTGAGAATTAATGTGTAATGAACCTTTTGATCTGCTTAAAAAAGGCACCAAAAGAATCCCCCCCCCCACACACACCCACAGACACAAAACTTCACTGTGTTTTCCTTCTTGTGATGTCTGCCCTTTGTGCTTAGATGTCACAAGATGCTTTAATCTAGCCATCATTAAGTGTGCACGCTATGTTGGTGTGAGTGAGTGAGTGAGTGAGTGAGTGAGTGAGTGAGTGAGTGAGTGAGAGCAGTTCAAATACAATACTTCTGAGTCTTGAACGCATACAGATAAAAAGGTGACCCAGTAAAACCCGGCACTACAACAGCACACACACATAAATCACTCTATCCGTCAGACCAAGTCATTCTCCCTCTCGACAGGAGCTATTTGAAACGGGCCACGCACCACGGGAAATCCAGCTTGGAAAATTTTTGCACCTGCTACGTGGGGGTGGGGTGGGTCAGACTGGACCACCCTCTTTCCCCCTCCCACCTCTTCCTTCTCCTGACCTAGATTTACAATCCTTTACTTTTCGGACACTCTCCCCAGTCTGTGTGTTTGTCTGCTACGGGTCACGCTGGATAAAAGACTGATTGGCTTAGCGTAGCACAGAGAACCTCCTGTCAAACACTGGAGAGAACCACACCAGGAACATATTGAGCCCAGCATACTGAACACATATGGGGACAGTCCAGGGACATATTTCTACTTGATCGGGAGAGAGAGGAAGGGGGAGAGAGAGAGAGAGCGAGAGAGAGACTCATTTTGTTAACAAAGACCAGGGAAAAAAAATGTCTGCTAGGTGAGGGTGGAGAAGTTCCATAAAGGTAAAAACCGCAATGGGCTGGAACCCCCCGGGTAGGTTTTCAGGGCTTCGTCCCCCTCCCGACACACCCTGTATGCTGAAGTCCTCTGTTCTGTCATTACTAGAATGTTTCATGGCCCATTACCTATCAGCCCCCCAAAGGCAGGACAGGCCAGGGTTAGGAACAGAGAAAATCTACCTCAACAATAAACCTAATCTGTTTACACAGTAGGATAGTATAGTGTATGGGTGGGTGGGGGGATACTACAAGAAACCCACACACACACACACACACAAAGCGGATCATCTCTCACAAATACACAGTAATGCTCTAGTGGTCAAATGACTAGAAACCCACATGCACACTGATATTCCCTCCAATCATATTTCTACACGTGCACGCACGCACACGCACACTCACTCAATACTGTCTAGATTCAGAACTGAAGGACACAAAGAGGTAGTAGAATGGATATGCTGTAGTATTGTAATCGTCATTGCACAGTATGCATTGCACACAGTCCATATAAACTGTATGAAAAACTGTTTTAGAAAAACACAAGTCATTGTGTGAGATATTTAGACTCAATAACACTGACATTATTTTCAGCTGCAGCTACCAAAATGAATCCAATTACATGGCACCAGTAAACCCTTACACGCCTATTGCATGCGGGCAGTATTTTGTGGGTCTCTCCTCCATCTCTGTCCCAGTGGCTTGGTTTAAGAAGGCATTCCGTGCGAGCAGTAATCACAGAGTGGACTGGACCGCTCCGGCTGGCTAAATGTCAGGAGTTTGTAATCCATAGGAATGTAGCTAAAGTACAGTTAGTTTTACCCAATTGGATAAGCAGTTAATGGTGCAGGGTTGGGGAGGGGGGCTAATGTTGTAGCATTGCCACGGTTAAGGCCACAGTATACTTCAGACAAAATTTGGTGTCCGACTGGCGCCACAATGCATGGCTTTGGTGTGAACCCGCTCCCCAAAAATGTTGTACGCCCTCCCAATACACCCTAGCACTCCTCCTCGTTGTTTGGACCGTTCTGTCCTCAGCCTCTGCATCGCAGTGAGTATACTGACATTTTGCCTGCAGCGGCAGAGTGGACACATGGTCACAGGCTACATTCGTGTGAAGTGCACCGTGGCCTTTAGACTAACACGTTCCATTGCAAATATCAGCTGAATTCAATTTGCCTGCGCATGCATAGAAGGAAGCCCTGGAAGTTCAAAACTTCAGTTCTAGCCCTGATTACAAGGTCAAGACATCTGCAGCTGCCCAAGAGAAATAATCTTTCCCCTCCTTTTTCAGATGGTTGTGGATGTGTGTGTGTGTGTGTGTGTGTGTGTGCACGCGTGTTACTTGAATGTCCTGTAGTAGCTCTTGTTTTCTGCGGCAGATGCTCTCCAACTCCTGTCTCTCATCTGGGCTGAGGTCATCAGGCACTAAAGGGTAGAAGATTACAGAAACACAGTCAACAGACAGTTTGTATAACAAGTGTAACACATACGAAACAGAGACCTGATAATCCCAATGCAGCAGGTCACTATGGCAACACAACCCCCCCTAATCCATCAAACTGTACATCCACCCCGCCGGTCTCCTATCCTAAGTAGTAAAATGAAACCCCTTTATTTCTGACAGTTTAGACACACACACACAGTAGTTATAGATATATAGTTATTTTAGTTTTTTTTAGAAATAATCATTAATTTTCCCACTAAAAACAACATATTATAACAGCAAGCTACTATAAAAAGTCATGTGAGGATAATTTAAGTTCATTGTCAGCCTAATAAAGCCTTTAGTGCTTTATTCTGTTACACAAATAGTGTACAATATCACCATAGCAACATCTGCCTTCCCCATTATACAGCCACACCCTAAATTGTAAACTAGCAAAGTGTGTACCCTGATAGAACAACAGTTAATGTGTACACAAACACACAATATCTGCTAATGAATGAAAATGTAAGAAGGAAAACCACATGTCAAAGACAGATCTTCACATGCAAAAAAACAGGAAGAGAACCAGTTACAAGAAGTGGCACAATCTGTCTGATACGCATCTTGCAGTCTATATTCTTATGGCACTGCTAGTTTGAATTTGTCTCGTGGTTTTGCTGCATTTTGTGTGCACTGCTGTCAAACCAAAAAGTATTCATTAAGCGACAGACATGAAGGCAAATGACAAACCAACACAGAAACACAGAGCGCTGTTTAGTGGTGAAACCATTAAGTGAATAATCGATCAAAAGAAAATGTATCGTATTACATTAAAACATCATCAAAATGGGAATCTTATGTTATAGATTGCTGGGTAAACATAAACATACACAATTATGTACCTTATTAGCTTATCTAATATGAAATCTTGGACAAAACCTGTCCAAGATGACAGGTGCCTTCCTGTCAAACAGATAATATTAACATAGGGCTCTCGGGCATCACACATGTGACCATTACCAAGGGAAAGGCTAAAATAGGCCGGGGTAGCTCTCATTATAAACATGACAGGAATATCACTCCATTGTGTGATGTGAAAGAGGAGCCACAAAGTCACCAGTTCTTCAACATGTCCACCCCTCATCCCTAATTCTTGACCAGCATTATGTAGCCCAAAAAATAATAATAATAACTTTAGCATCAGGCCAGTTGACAAGACACATGATTTTATTGCCGGTTGCCACGCAGTCTAGCTGGGTTTCCAGGGGTCGTGAGGCAGTTAAGGAAGCATTGATCTGTCACTGTCACACAAACAAAGTTTTATGCAATAAGCGCTCTGACGCACAAGTTGTCACAATGCACACAGACAGGTGCGTCATAATGTGCAACATCATAGCAGTATTTCACCAACAGTCTGTGTTGAACAATGGCCCTGCTACTAAAGATAAAGCAGATACATTTACAAATGCCCAAGTGTAAAACAGAACCCCATACTCTTAGCTTCATGTCCAATCTGGTCCAATTTTACCTCCAGCTGGAGCAATACATTCTGTCCCAGAACCCGCAGGTCAAGCTTGACAGCCCATTTCCAGTGCTTAGCTCCCCATCAGCACAGCCCAGAGCTTTAGACACAGCATCAGTAATCCAGACTTGACTGAAGACCCATGGAAAATAAAGCCCTATCCTTAAGTTTGTTTAGTCCAGCCAGCCTGCTGGTGCCCCGCAACGCCACGCCAGTCCTGCTGCTTAATCCTCAAGCACAGGAGGGAAAAACAGTGTGTGTGTGTGAGAGAGAGAGAGAGAGAGAGAGAGAGAGAGAGAGAGAGAGAGATGTTCCCAACTTGACTTACTGCTGACAGTAAGTGTGTGTGTGTGGGGAGACCTTGGTCCTTTAACCCCTTCCCTTCTGACTCCTCCCTCACTACACAACACACACAGGCGGGGGGGGGGGGGACCAACTTGAATCCAGTGTCAAGTGCTATCCCAGATGCAGTGACTAACAAACAACCCAACAGCAGCCCTCTTGTTTAGAATGAAATGTATTTTCCCCACTTCCAGCATATCATATGCTCAGCCCACACAAACACATATATACCCTACTAATACCTCGGCTTTTCAACATCTGTCACCTGTGGCTTGCTTCTGACTCTGGGGTATGGATATTGTAAGTGTAAACTATCATAAAGATAGATAGATTTGTGTTTCATCCACCCAATGTCTGTTTACAAGGCAATACTTGTCCCCTGAAATGTCGACTGGCCCCAGGATAACAAGCTCAACAGAATCATATAATCATGTGGCTATGGAAAGCCCTGATGACTGCATTTTACGGAGCCTCTGGACACTGCCTCCAATAAACAAGAATGTTATGGCAAAAGGACACCAATGGCAAGGAAGAGGGAACAACGTTTGCCCAGAGAGAAGAGAACGTGTGTTGATGTGGTGAGTAAAAACAGAAATCAAAGTAGAATCTTTCAGTCTAGATTACTGGTTGTCAGTACACAAGAGCTGGGTATTTAATTGTGCACATATAAATATCACTGCATAAACAACGGACGTGCCGACCTTTATAATTGTGTCATCCGTTACTTGTTACTCCTCGTGGATTTTCTATTGTTACTGTAACGTTAATTCACTGCAAGTCCGCATTTCCACGGTCACAAGTTGGGCAAGGGGGCAAAGACCTTAACCCTTTAAAAACCAATTCCGTTTTTCGAGCCCTCAATGGATGCTTTCATAGTATTCATAGTATTAATAGATTTTACATTTATTATGAAGATTTGCAACATAAACATAAACCCACATGGCCTGGCTACTGTCCAGAAACATAATAATGGATCTATTGTTCCACTTAAAAGGCTAAAAGAGAGGAAAATCAGCACTGACAAAATAATTCGTCTAAACTTGCTCTCCTGTTGTCAATACAAGTCAATTATAACCTATCGTCTATTAAGAGTCTACCATGGTAGCTAGTAGCTACAAACTACTTAGGTTTTTTTGATACATAGTGTAGCTACGCTGCTAGCCAAGGTGGCAACTTACCAACTCCATCTTCCGACTTCAGCACCATTTCTGTATTGCTGTGACGGTCTAAAAAAATACTTTTGTTTGCAGTTGTATGAGTAACCTTAACCCGAAAGGCTGAGCGTTCAAATCAGTTAGATTTGCACTTGTGTGTCACAATTGTCAACTGCCCCACTGCTTAGGACAGACCAGGCACCCGGCAGCGTGCAACAGGCTAGCAGGGGCGTGATTTCAACAGCAACACCCAATCAGATATCACTTTAGCAAACACTACTATGCAGCCACGAAACTTCTCCCCCTTCTCAGTTTATCTAAATCTCTGTAATACGGGTGATGAAAGTCTATGTGACACACGCCTCTATTTGAGATATACGTTTGGCACTGAAATAGAAAAAAAGTATGAAAAGTAAAAAATAAGTTTTGAGTTTAGAAGCAGGAAAGAGAGGCGAGGAGCGGAGGAGAGAGGAGGTTCAGAGTGAATGCTAGAGGAAGGGAGGATCCAGGATTTGTGCAGCTGTGCGCTTGAATCAGTGCTTCATTCAGTATTAGGACACAGCAAAAAAAACAGGATGTGTTTGTTTGTGTGTGTGTGTGTGTGTGTCCGAGTGCGATATGCCGAAGGGATATTTTTGGATGACATAAATGGAGACATAAATAATAGTTTCTGCTGATATCCCCATTTAACTTCCCATTTAATTGAGGAAAGAGGAAAGGGAAGATATTCTGAGCTAAAGTGAACTACCAAATTTTCACCAGGGGAAATGATATACAAAAAATATCGAGTAAATAAAAGAAAGAAACAAATAAAAAAGATGGAGGGAAAGTAGAAGCAACAGCAACAAGTATTTACTTAACTTAACTGTGTGAGGTCTGGCTGAGTTCTGGCTCGGATCAGTTCTGACTCAGACGTGAGTCCTTCTGTGTCTATTAATGGGCTCCTACATTTTGATACATATTAGTGTACATACGCAAACACCTGCAGAATGACTCTAACAGCCGGAGGAGCATGGAACTGTGGGCAGTGGGAGAGATTATGTCACCACAGCACCCACTTAGATAAGAGGACCCTGGGATTCAGCAAGATATGCATCATATTCTGATCTCATATCAAACCCACCAACACAACACACGCACACTTGTACATGCACACACACACACACACACACACACACACACACACACGCACACAGTTTTCGTTCTTCTTGAGTCATGTCTGAAGCTACATAAAAAGAGAAATGTCAAAACACAGCATGGCCACTGGCACAAACACACTACCTCCTCTCTGTCACGCACGCACACACTCACACAAACTACAGCACTCTGTGTCTTGCTAACTTACACAGAAAATCACCACGGCAACAGAACATCTCCCACTTCACTGTATTAGTGTGTCTGTTTCCATCCGCCCAATGTCACAGCAAAACTATGGACCCGTGGTTTTCAGCTAGGAGGGTGGCAACAATATTTGGAGTAAAAGGTACAGTCCTCGATTGTCGTTGTGACAGCCCCCAGGACCCCATTCTTATTCAGCAGCACACTGATGATTTTTGAACCATAACTGTCCATGAAAGTATTGGTGGCTGTAGGGGGGGGGGGGGTGTAGAGAAGGGTGTAGAGAAGGGTGTGAGCCTACGTGAGCTATAGGGGGAGGAGCAGAGAGGGACATGAGTTCTCAGGGCTTCAAAGCAATTTTTCTTGTAATGCTGGTTTCAGCTACTAGGGTAATTCCACATACAAATTGAGGAGCGTCCCTTTATAGATATAATATATCAAATAAACAATTTATATAGAATCACAAATAAATGTAGACTCCAACTAAATGACAAATGTCAGGCCTCTGGAGTTAACTATATACAGTACATAAAGCCTATGAAGAGGGTTTCACATGAACTTTTACATGAACAGAAGTGGATGAGTGACGATGAGGATTCACTACTTACGTGTACCTGTGGCCCCTGCAGGGGGTGCAGGTTGTACTGCTGGACACAGAAATGCCTGGAAACTGGAGGCGCACAGTTCACTGACAGTCCCCATCTCAGAGCAGAGCGACTTCGTAAGAAAAGAAACAAAATTACAGCCAAGCACAATGGTCACTTTAGCTCATCTCTTGCCCACTTCAGTCGCACGCAGTCCCTCCATAAATGCCCGCCTTTGGCATCGAAATCAGTACAGTCAAGTGGCAAAAGATAGTGCTCTGCCCTTGTCGGCCACCAAGCTCCGACTGACTCTCAAATAAACACTCTCTATTCTACCCCCTCTCTCTCTCTCTCTCTCTCTCTCTCTCTCTCTCTCTCTCTCTCTCTGTTTCTCTCTGTTTCTCTACCCCACCTTGTTTTCATTAATTTTCTTGACCTCACTCCGCAAATCTCTTTCATATACTGTATTTATTATTTTTTATTCAATTCACACACACATTGTGCTGTTATTTTGAGTCGGTAACAATTCAAGCATGTAACACATGCATGCACATGTAATGCAACTGCGCACACACGCCACTCATATTTGCTGACTGTTCAAAACACTTGTTGGTGCATTCTTGGAAGTGTTTTTACACACACACACACACACACACACATACACACTCGCTCATACCCTCTTGTTTTACACCCACACACATACATCAGAGTCCAGTTCAGTGAGAGCTAAATCACACACACACTGCATATAAATATCCCCATACAGTACATACTGACACAAGAACAAGCAAATGTAGTGATTTATTCAGAGTACCGTAGGCCTCTGAATATCCAAGAGTCTTCCCTGCTTCAATACTCTTCTACATCCTTTCAATGGATCAGTTTCTTACATAAATGTCTTTACTCTCCCCATTTTCTTTGGGCCCTTTGTAAATGACTCTCTCTCTCGCACACACACTCACACACATACACATGCACACACACACACACACACACACACACACTATCTTCTCCTCTCCTCTCCTCTCCTTTCCTCTCCTCTCCTCTCTTCTCTTCTCTTCTCTTCTCTTCTCTTCTCCTCTCCTCTCCTCTCCTCTCCTCTCTTCTCTTCTCTTCTCTTCTCCTCTCCTCTTCTCTTCTCTTCTCTTCTCTTCTCTCCTCTCCTCTCCTCTCCTCTCCTCTCCTCTCCTTTCCTCTCCCTTCCCCCTCCCCCTCCTCCCCTCTCCTCTCATCTCCTCAGCTCTCCTGATGAAAGTCTCTAGTGAACTGACCTCTTTCCATTTCACTTGACCTCAGCCACTTCTGATTCTCATTGGCTGTTGGCACCAGTGAAACCTTGGTTAGTTTATCACTCCCTTTCCCATTGGTAGCACTGCATAACAATGGGCAAGATATTTATTGTAATAGGGGCTGCTTGTACTGCTTTCCCCCTGCTGAAATATTGTTGTAGTTTTCTTTTACAGTTTTTCACATTGTTTATACACGTTTTCTGAAATCATGGCAGATTTTCTTTAAACTGTAAACACAAATACAAAAACTAACACACAAAACAAAAAATTCAAAACAATGTTATGATCTTATTAGTAGGCCCTTTTGCATTTTCAATGGTACACTGCATACTGTACACACAGTAACCTGTTGTAAAATATGAAACACACAAATAGAAGATCATTTTTTTATTCTGAAATACTGTAAAAATCTGTGTTCTACATACAGAATAAACAATAGAAATAGGAAAATAAGCCTTCTGTATATACTGTAAAGAAAAATATAATCAAGCTGCATCCGGTCTTTCGTCTCTGTCTGGCCACAGGACCTCATCGACATCACAGGCAATAGCTCTTCTAGGTCGTAGTCTTGCTTTTCCTCTCTCTGCAAAGTTGGCATCCATTGTTCTCCAGAGCTCACCTTTAGCCCTTGTATTGCTAAAGCTATGATTGCTAATTGAAAAGCAAGAGGTGGTTGAGGAGTCAATGTTGTGATTGGTGGTTTGAGTTTAGCATGAATGGCAGTGTTTTCCATGTGATCACAAGAGATTTCATCAATGAAAATGTTGCCAAATGTAGAGAATTGTGTTCAGTGTTTTGTAAAAAGTGTGATTTAGAACTGCAAAATGAGTGAAAATCAGGAAATGTATTTGTGCAGAATTGGTGTAAGAGTTGAGAAAAACTGTAACCTAATGGAAGAAAGTATGTTTGTATATATCTGTATAAATTAAAGTACAGTATATATAAAGTAGGCTTATACATGAAACAAAGGTGTTAAGGTGTTATCCCAAGAGAAGCTCACACTTCTCTTGGGATAACATAATTTCAATTTACATAATTTAAATTATGTAAAGGAGACAAATATATGCACTATGCAGCCGGTTTCTATTTGGAAGTGTAAATAAATCTGTATCACAAGGTGCAATGCCCATTCTACAGTAAATACAGTTGGGGATCATCTCTTAAATCTAGTTTTATCATATTTAATAACATGTGGGCTATATTGTTTTATGTTGTTTGTGGTTGTTCTTGGCCATAACTCCTATTTGTGCAGCACTGCAAAATAAAAAAAGTATTTTTTCTGTATAATAATGGGACACTTTGATGGTCCATTACAAGATCTTTCTCTCATTACTGTAATTCGCTTTCCCATTCCTCTTTCATCTGACCTATTCCAGACCGCTCTTGAAAATGCATCATACTACCTGGTTGTCATGCCAACTAAAACAGCGGAGAAGCTTGGTGAGGGAATTGCGTGCGGGCGGGCGGGTGTGCTGGGCGGAGTGGTGGACGTGTGGACACATGGCAGGTGTTTCCACCAAATTGTATTGTTAGTTTGTACAAGCCATGTCGGACTTTTTTGGTGATGCTATAATACATCGTTGTGTTTATCTGTTGATGAGAGAATGCACACTGCACGCTGAGCGGACGCGGAGATGAAGCGGAAGCGTTTTTCGGGTCTTTTTCTCCCCCGTGGTTTGCACACTGATTGCCGGCAGATTTTATACACAACGTCCCCCCACAATCTTTATAGTAATTTGCTCATGATACAATATAGGCTAGCCTACCTACGTTGCACTCATAGACTGTATAAATAAGGTTGCACTGCATTGATCGTGCAGTATAAACATGTTTTACGACAGTTATGTAAAATCAAGAATTTTTGCACATAATTCAGGCGAGCAACAACGTTATGTACAACGTACAATAGGATCGATGAAATGGTGGGACAAGAATGCGCCGGACGGGGCTAAAAAGCGACCAAAAAGTTTTCTTTTAAATGATTATTTGAAGTGTATTTCTGCTTTTACAATGTATTTCCATTGCACTCTGTGAAAACGCTTCGAAAACGTGAGGCAATGCGAGGTGCGTGCATTGTGCAAGTGCAACGGGTTTAGAGAAAGGTTTTTAGGCCACCTTGCCACATGTAGCCTACCGCAATGTTTCTAAACTAGAGCTTTAGAAGCTGTGGATTTATTTCTCTCTACACCGTTATGTCAGTTGAATAAAGTTCATGACCTGATATGTTTCTTGACTGTGTGAAGAACTAATACTTTCTGAGCCAATGGAAAAAACGTAACTAATGACTAATGCTTATTAACCGAATTTGTATTTTTATCTGCTGTCTTTGGTGTTTAATTCAGGGTACATGAATCAGAATACAAGAAGGCTCCCGTCCAGAATTTCTATGGAATCCCCATTGTCCTCAATTCGTGTAAATGAACAAACAGGAATATCAGGTTGTTCTTAGCTGCCACTAGGTGGCAGCACCACATTAGAGGACAGTGTTCGTGTATGAATGTACTTGTAGACTACTATGCATAATTGGTACCCGACAAAGTTTGCTTTCCAAATTTAGGTTGTTTATTTGAAACTGCTTTCCTGGTTGGGGCCAGGTTATCATTTTGTCACATAAGCTAAGAAAGCTAACCCTTGCATCAAACGGCTGTGACGTTGCACATCTTTGCTGATAAGTGAAATTACAAGGGACTCGAGGTGAAGCTTGCCGAGAAACTGACACGACTCTTCGTGGTTTCATCAGACAAGGTAGTGCAAAGGCTAAAAAGAACAGATGATAAACGTGAGTAGTCAGGTGAGTAGCCACGCATAATGATCGAATAATCAGTCCAGTGTTGATGAATATTTCCTCAAAGGTAACCTCTGACACTGAATCAATATTATGTGTTCCAGAGACCTAACAGAGATGACAAAACTACTTGATTGAGGGCGAGGCTCTGCTTGCACATTTCTGAAATAGTTTCCCAGTTGAGTCGATCACCACATCTATTTCAGCGTGTTTGTCGGCCTCTCAACTGGGAGAGACTCCGTTCCTTTCTTATAGACACCATATTTTTTTTTTTTACAATTGTTAAGAACCACGGCGCAGAAGTAAGAACAGTAGGCTATTAAGCAGCATATAAATTGGATGTTTGTGTCAAATTGATCCCTTGTAAGCTTTTGTAGGCCATGTATTACCTGGGACAGCAAAAAGCATAACCAAGTCAAGCACAGAGTCACAGTATATTGTTTCAAAGGTTTGGATTTTATTTGATAATACTGAATATTTGTCTTTCGCCCGGATTTACACAAATCATCAAAACACATGCATAGTCCTCTACTCACTTAAGGAACCCATCTCTCAATCTCTATAGGTCTCTGATGGATTTATCCCTCTGACTCTCACGTTACTCCAGCGCAAGAGAACCTTCTGGACGAAACACTACTGCTAGACATCTTAGACAGTGAACAGTGAAAAAAAAAGAAAAAAAAAAGAAAAACCATGACAGCTATAACACTGAAAAAACACAAATTAATAGAAAATAGAAAGGGTTTACTTTTTAAATTATGCCCTCTAATACTCCATCATATGTTATTCAGCTTGAGGTGTAAAAACAGCACTGTAAACTTCAGTTGGGTAACTTTCTTTCTAGAGCAGCTATAAAGCTTTCATCAATATTAGGAAATAACAGGAAAGACAGGAGTCAAAGCACTGCACTAATATTAAGCATGTAAGGACCTATTAGTCATGAAAAGAGTGGTCCATATATATTGGCAAATCACTACATTGTTATTTGCATTTACAATCAGTTTAACAGATAATACAAAGACACTGAATAACACCCCAGAAGATCCTTCACACCGTTGTCTAAAAGACCCCTCATATCGAACACTCTCATACTGTTTTTTTTAACTGCAATTACCACTTTGCCTATGAAGACAAAGATAACCAGAATAAGCTAGCAAAATATAGTTATAGATCACAAAAAGCTGTCCAACAGGTAAATTCTGCATCCGAGGTGGATCTGTCTGTCTCAGTTACAATAAGAATCACATCCAAGTGTTTGGTCTTCACCATATCCTCAGAAAGTGCAAATCTAGATCTAATGCAGTAGATAATTATCAAATAACAACATAAAGGATATGCTTAGGTACTGCACAGCCACATATTTAGTGGGGATTGGCAGGAAGGTTTGGGGGTCTTGGAGAGGGATGAAGAACAGAAGAGGATATAGTGGAGAGATTTCCTACTGGGCATCAGAAGGGTGTCATCTTATCTTATGTTTAGGTTTAATTTAGAGAGCCAAACTTCTCTTCCACAGCATAGACTGGTCCAGTGAGACCTATGATGGGCAAAGGGTTCTGCTCAAATCTAGCATTGTCGACTGCAAGTAAGGAAAACTGCCCAAAGAAACAAGATGAGCCATGAATTACATTGGAAAACACGGGAGAAGCATTATCAAGTGAGATATCGGGACCTATTACGAAAGAGGGAGACAATCAAAAAAAGGCAACTTGGAATTTGGCTTTGGAATACAACGGAGAATGAGGTAATAAAATATAAAAGTATAAACAAGATGAGTAGCGATTGATAATCCATAGCTCAGAGATTGATTGGAAAAGTGTCAGAGCAGAGCTAAGAGCTTTACGGGGCAGGAAGTGCTCTTTCTCTCTGAGGAAATTCACTTCCCCCTGACGCCAGCCTCAGAAGGAAGTTACATCATCACTTGACCAGTCTATGTCTCATGATGCAAATTATTATTATTTTTATTTTTTCAATGTTTTTTACAGTGTTGCTGGGTCTGCGAACAATCTCTAGGGTCTTCCTTTTTAGGGCATAATGATCTAGAACAACCATGAAGAGTTGGTCTACCTCTCTCAACTTCTGGGATGACAGCTCTGGCTAACTTGATCTTGAGTTGCATATGAGGAACATATACAAAAGGGGAGTGTCCTAGTGATTGTTTTCAGACTGGCAACTAAACTCAGTCACATTAGCTTTGCCTTGTACCCATTTTAATTTGCCTGCTCACATAGATCTTGTTAAGCCTAGATTTATTTTTTTTCATTTATTTTTCTCAGGCTGGGCAGTGGGCAGAATCGTGCCAAGTGACTAAGGGTCCTCTGCATCCAGGAACTCTCTCTTGGGCGGTGCGACACCACGGTACCAGGAACAGGAGCCATCGACCCTCTTAACACAGGCGTAGTGGTTAGCTTGGCGACCGTAAACCTGCTTCTCGATCATCAGGTCTGTCCACAGACACTCCTCAGGGGCTGAGATCTCACACGGCAGAGAAGGACAGCGCACAATCTGCAGAAACACACACACACTTAACAATATACCTTAACAGATAAAACTCTTAACTCTAGTTGGCTTTCCTACCTCTTTACTAATATTAGTCATATTACAAGGGGTAGTGTGTATGTGTTGGCCAGAGTGGCGTTAATATGTGTTTTGTCCAATCACGCGCCCCAGATTGCTAAAATTAGTTTATGCTAATTGCATGATTGCAGGCACAACAATAAATATGCACAGATATTAGACATGCCCAAAACAGGAGAGAAAATCATAATTACTATTTTTATTCATCCTTTGATCCTGCACAGACATTATATTCATCTGCTTATTGAGGTTGTGGTTTGTGGATGGATTTACTGTTCTTGATGTCTATTCTGTTCCCACCAAGATAGTCCACAATGTGCCTTAGACACCTTAGGATACCTGCCGGACAATACTGACAGCTCAAACAGACAGCCGTCCATTTCTTTACCTTGCACTCACAGCCCATCTGGTAGCGCTGGCTGAGACTCTTCTTCTGGGTGGGGCTCATGGAGTCCCAGGGCATGATGTAATCACACAGGGTCACATGCATGCTTCCATCGCTCTCAGCCTTTCCTGTAATGATGGCAGCCCAAGAGAGATAAGGGTTTTGAAATACAAATGATATCAAGATTATAGTGACTCGGCAAAGTAGAGAGCCAGAGTAGATTTAATATGCCTCAGAACTTGCTTGTCTTTCTTCTCTTGACTTACTCACTTAACTTATTTTTTGTGAGGTGGACTCAGCTGGACTCAACAGCCAAACTCTTTGTAACTTTGGAAAATACCCCACACGTTTCTAAGTGAGTACGTAGTCAATTGTGAATTGCTATCACTGACACCCCGATAATGCCATTCAATCTATGCTTTCCATCCAATCTATCCATTACTGTATCATAAAAAAATTACTTTACAAGCAAAAAAACAACAACTGCTTTACACATTTAAAAGGTGATTTAACGCCTCCGTTTGGAAACAAAAGCGAATCATTTGGGTAGAGATGGACTGAAATAAAGTGGAGTAAGTGGAGAAAATGAATTATGAATAATTATTAAATATAAAAAAAAAGGCTAATTGTAGGCTAATTGTAATGACTTGAACAAACTTTGGTTCATGCCTAAGTGGAAGTTTTTATTACAAGTAAACTGGTGAATACAGTGAGTTGAAATCACTCGTACAGGTAACTTACAAACAAATCAATTCGTAAGAGTGGTTAATGCATATAAATGACATTGTGCGAAAAGGTCATATTTTCTAAGGATGCAAAATTGCTCAAATTTGTATTTTCAAACATCGGTGTAGCCACTACTAAAGTGAAAGTTAACTAAAGCAAAAGAGTGACTCTTTTGTTTGGGTGAAGCTTCCGTCAAAACAAAGATATGTTCCTGAGTTCAGTTTACAGGCTGTGTCTCACCACTTATCCTTCTGTCATCTGTCTGTGGAGCAAAGCTAAACATGTTGGATGCTTATCTTGTGCCAGCTGAGACTGACTCCACCTTCACCCTTCCAAATAGCCTTTAACCTTAAAGGAAAGCTACACAGGAAGTACTGAAGCACATAAATGTGCCTTAATCAAGCCTCGGTGTTCCATAACAATCGGGGTTGCACAGCAATATTGTACAAACAATGTGGGATAGATTATCTAAATTCATGAAACTGCTTAGATGCTCAGTTTTCCACGTTGCATTGTGCTACACCGAGCACAGCATAGGAAGGGAGACATTTTAGAGCCTATTTGAGTTAAAAGTTTACTAGTACTGGGGTACTGGGGAGTACTGGAGTACTGGGGATGTGCTAGTGTTTATGTGCTAACCACAAACACACATAATCAAATAATCTTGTTCCATTTTTACTATACATATTTTTACTTAAAGGTCGGGCACGAATATGACCTTAAATCAACCTTGCATCCTACCTAAATCAATCAAAGATATCTTAACAAATTTTGTATTTTCTAATACTGACAATTGGGCCTTTGCCAGTAGAAGCACTACTGCATTATGTGCATGTTGTTTGTGCTGCTGCAATAGGAATGGCACAGGATGGGTGAATCACTTTAAAACCTGCCCTGGGTGGGAAAAAAACCCCAAAACGTCTTCGTCCATGGTTCTTACATCCTAAACGTTCAATGTTCAGTCCTGGGGAGGAGGAAATGCTGGCTTCAGCAGTTCCTCCTCCTTACAACTTCTCTGTAATTAGGGGCGAGGGTTTGTGGGTCCATCTCTGTCTGCGACGGGGAAACCAGAGCGCATGTGAGATCACGATCCACAGCGTTTTCTACTCGCCCGTACTGCGTCTCCATGTCTCTATGTGCATCTGCTAAACTTTTACGCACTTTGAACACACACACACACATACGCACACGCACACACACACACACATACACACACCAATTTCCCCCCACATCTGTGGGTTTCCAGTCGTGCACAATAACTTCAGCATTACTACACTGTTAGCCAGAACCGTAACAAGAAAAAGCACGCTTAAATCTGCAAGAACAGGAAATATTACATCGTAGAAATATAAAATATAATATTTTTGTATGGTTATTAGATAACTATTGCCCCATAGATCAGCAGGCAGGCCCTAACATATAAGAACAAGCAATATGTATTACACAAAAGGACGTGTAGGTGTATATATAAGATATACTTTCCCCACTCCAAAGTCTGAATGCTCAGCACAGACGAGGTCACTCCCAGTCTCCAGAAGGCTTAGTCAGCAGCATATTATTACGCATAATAACATAAACAGTTAATCTCGCCTGTCTGCCTGCGTGTCTATTGACCTTCTTGATTGTCTGCCCAAATGTCTACATCCGCGCCTGATGGCTACCTGCGCGTGTGGCGACTTGCTTCAGCGGATGTTGGTTAATGCCCCATGCATTCCCTGGTACTGAATAAAGACATACAAAAAAGGCACACTCCTTGATTGCTCTAGCGCCCCCCACAGTTTACTCTTTGAAACATACAACTGTACGTAGAAGTTCACATGCAGGGGAGAGAGGTAGAGGGTGTGTGTAGAGAAGAGTGCCAGCCACTCAGCACAAACCACGTGCTCTCCCACCAAGGCGACGTTTTCGCAAAGCTGATTTCAATCAGATTAATATTGTCAATACTAACCTGAGATCAGGTACTCCTTTTTGCCGCTGGCATCCAGGGTAACGCCACAGACAGCGGACACAGGGGCAGTGAAGACCGCTTCAATGTCCTGATTTGGGCCCTTGAACATCTGGGACACAAATCACCCCAAAGCGTCAAAGATCAGAATGATGTAACATTCAACCTCTTGCTGAAGTGTTAGCAACCATCTTCATCAGCGTAGACCTTTCTTACCTTGATCTGTTTGACATCATACTGGATCCTCTTGATGGGGTTTCCATAGATGTCATTCCCAGAATCCAACTCTCTTTCTCCCACCACCTTCGCTCGAATCACTGTTATTAAAAGAAAGGAAAATGTGTCATTATGTGAACGTGTGAGGGTCATATTTTCTGAGAAAAACACACACACACAGTCAAATGTTTAACAAATTATTTCAAGTCAGCAAAACCCGTGAAACGCACATGTCCTTGATCAAGCTTCTGTTTTTAATTCTTCTAACAATCTGCAGATGGGTCTCAGTCAAAACAGCTTTCGCAGCTGCTTAATGTCTCGAGTGTACATACCACATCTAGCTTCTAGAATACAGACCAGAACAGCCCAACCCAGATCAGCCTCTAGGCCAGTCAAAGGAAAGCCTGCTTGGTCTGGTCCATATGTTGGCACATGAATTGAGTTGAGCACTTGAACCTTCCATCTAAACTCTGTCAATGAATCAACCAATATGGAGATGATATGCAAACATATGGGAAATATTCTGATGCAGCTTCCTCAGTAGTGTGTTGTGTGTGCGTGTATGTGTGTCGCGTGTGGTAATGACCTCACATCAAGCCTTAGCTATGCTTAGGGCATTTATTCAGAATGGAAAATATGAGCAATACAGAAAAAAATGTGTTACGCATACACACACAGCAAATGTTATTCCTCTTACACCCGGAGGACCATTTTATGGGTTGGAGCCGACACAAATATGGGGGTTCACGGCTCCTGGAGTTAACAATGTCTCACATCCTCCAGCTCATTCCTCTCTCTCTCACTCTCTCGCACTCTCTTATATCATTTAGCAAATGAGCTAAATAAATTGATTCTAGCTTCCAACATATGTGTTTATAAAGGCCTGTATCAGTCTTTTTGTTAACTAAACCCTAGTTCTCTAGTGATAAGTCTGGATTTTGGATTCCTTCTGATGTTCAGGCAAATGCACAGGAGAAGTTGTATATAAACTGTATACCTGCCTGTCGCAGTCTGCTGCATTCCTTTAAGTTTTTCTGCTCTTATTTCCTGACCTAATTCTGAGCTACGAGCTAATGACTAAGGAACCAGCAACAGGAACAAATATCAGGTTAAGTACCTGGTTATTCAGGATTTATTTCCGTTATGGGAGATTATTCCACTCTACAGAAAGTTGCAGGGATCTCTACCCTGCAATAAAGCAAAGGTAAAGTACCTCCTGTAGTGCAAACACCATTTTGTAAATGCAGGACAGAAACAATCGCACTTTCTTACTACTACTAAATGGAGAGATAGTTCTGGTCCTAAACTCTGATTGGCAGAGACACATAGAACACCTGTGTGTGGTATAATCATAGTAACGCAGAACCTCTTGTGGCCGATTGCTTTATAATAATACTGCTACTGTAACAACAACTAAAAATAGTATTCCTACTTCTACTACTAGACTATACTGCACTGCTGTCCATAAGCTATGCCAGGGGGTCTTCTGCTTAACATCTATCAGGACAGACAAGTCTCCTCCACACCACAAACTAGTCGTCGACCCACATCTGGAAGGTTCCCTTATCCAGTGCTACACTTGACTTGTGCATGCGAATAAGTTGCACTACGCAATGCAAACCCCATATGAACACACACACACACCACATCCACAGGTACCACAGTTCCATCCATGACTATACGCTTATTTTTTCATTCTCAATTGAACACCATATCATCCCTCCCAAAACAAACTTCCCTTGTGTACTATATTAAGCTGTTCGTAGTGCAGCCATCTGTAGGCCTTTTTTTTTAACCTGGTGGCCACATAAAAATCATGGTGTCATTAGCTCCAGTGGTGCTTGTTGTAGCCAGACAGGATTGCGACATTGGCGTTCCAATACCCAGTCTCAGGTCAGACAGGCTGGGCCGGGCAGCCGGGGAAGTTCCTGCTGTGGGCAACTGACGGGGACATTTGTGCTGGAGCGTTTATGTGTGACCCTGCCACATTCTTCTGGCTTGTGGTCTTACTTACAGCATCATTTCGAACAGAAAAAAGAAGGTGACACACTAGTCAAACTGTCGCATTCACAATAACAGGGTGCGTGCGTGCGCGTGCGCAACTACTCAAATAGGAAGTGCCCATTACATCCATGGTGACTCCCAACTATTCACAACTACTATGGGGATTATTTAAAAAAAAAAAATCAATTAAGACTTGCGGGCGCAAGCGACTGAGTCGTGCGTTTTAGGAAGAAATGTTGAGTATGGATGAGCCTGTGGAAGACACATGAAGGAGAAGAGAAGGCAACTTACAGCAAAAAAAACAAAAAACATTGGAATTCGTTGTAAGGATACAGTGCACATTTTAGTGAGGGCCGTGACTTTTATTACTTTTTTTCCGTGGCGCACGCCCTCGCCAGATGTCGTGTGCAGCCAGATGTTGCTGTTGGTGTGTGTATTTATGTGCACGCTCACAGTCAACCAATGCAGTACGGCTGAATATGACCTATAGTGTTGTGCTGTGTGCGTGTATGCCCGTGTATGAACTCAGTCAAGCAATGTTGCAACCTTAATGTAAACTCAGTAGAGCTCTTTTTGCTTGCGTGCGTGCGTGCGTGTGAGTCCCACCAAAGTTGGGAAAACTCCAGAAACATTCCTATAATTTCTCCTTGCACCACCCCTCCAAGAGAGAAATAGAAGAAGGCTTGAAAGAGCAGAAGGATAGCAGGGTGATGTATATTGTGGTTGCGATTCAAGCTCCTGAATATCTCTCCGCACACACAATCCACTTTAACCAGTCAATTCCCAATCTTGTCGTTCTCTTTGTTAGGCCTGCTCTTCTTGTCAACCTCTCTCTATTCCTCCAGATGGGTCCGTTAGTCCGGTCCTTGCCACGTTGTCCCAGCGGCTCAAAAAACAGCTTACCCGTGGTAAACACATTTCTCCCCTGGAGCTGAGGACTCACTATAATTCGCCTTTATTCTCTTCCCAGTGTAATTGACATGCTTACACAAGCACAGTGGCACTCCATTTCTGTCTCTTAACAGAGCTGATATCGGTAGCCGTCCTATTTCTAGGCCTACACAGTTTTAAATATGGGGTCACAAAAGAGCTTGTGTCAGGATGTACAGCATGCGGGTCTAGGCCTGTGTGTCAGTTTATCTGTGCACCATAGAGAAATGACTGTAATATATTCTCAGCCTCCATACGTTCTAAGTGGAATATCAAAACGTCAGACGCAAGTGAGGATCAAGAAAAATAATTCACTGCATATGTGCCCGCAAACTGAAAGACCATGGCCTTCAAAAACAGCAACCTTTCCCTTCCTGCTCATGGGTGTGAGGCGATCGTCTCACATATAGGCCCACTAAGTGCGACTGCCGGTCATGTGTGTGGAACCGTAACATGGGTTGGGTAAACAACAACAATCCTTGTGGTAACGGTACTTACCTACATCAGCGTTGCAGAACGCCTGTTGCGGATGTACTGGAGCGCAGCTGCACGCTTCTGTCAGCCTGTCCACCCGCCACAGGCTCAACACCGCAAGTGTGCAAATAATGCCGTGAACGGAAAACGGCATGTTCTCCTCAATGTTGTCTCCTTATTTTGCTAAAAAGGAAAGCACCGCTGACTAGATCCAATGGCTGTCTTCTTGGCAGTGTCAATAATACGGATGGACGTGGTCACGAGCTCCGGGGAGGGATCAAATACAATTAAACTGCGTTATACAAAAATACAATACAAATATAGGCCTACTTTCACGAAATATTATAGGTAACCAGTTAGTATCCGGCGGTTTCAGCAGCTATGTTTCAAGACTATTTTTGTTACAAGGTTCAAGGCGTTTTTATAAAGCTCTCGACTCCTCCCCCGATCAGGAACAGCCAGCAGTGGGCGCTTTGGTCTTAAACTGTTGGTCTTTGATGCTGACTTTACCTTTTGAATGTCCAAATATTACTGGAAGGTTTTTTTCCCCCTCACGTATCGCAGATAGCCACTTAATTCCAGGTAGGCTAGCCTACTACCATAAATTTAAAATCTCTAGAACAATGCAGAAAGGTCTGACTGACCTAGCAGATTGAATGGAAACCTCCGTTCAACGTCCGTCTGACTTCATAGTCCATTCGCACACACGAACAAGACGCAGGCCTGCGACAGTGAGATTCACGGTTTGAATGCCAATTTTTATTGCAAAAGTTCTAATAAATCATATGGCTGTCAACTTAAAAAAAAAAAAAAAAAATCATAAAGTGTACACGTATATATTCAGTCTTAAGATATTTAACACTGCCGCATTTGACTTTAGGCTACACAGTCCACCTGCAATATCTGTGCTGATTTTCTTACAGAAGAGGGCAGTATCTACCCACCTTAATCAAATTAAACCGCTGTGATTTCAAACCAAGCTGTTGCTTACCAAAACTACCCAATGAAGGAAGACCTACTGTTTGATCAAACTAAGTGAGGCATAAACCAATGCATCCCGAGAGATGAGCATATCTGATTTCACTGATTACAGTCACTATGTATGACCCCACCCCCGTCACATAGGCCTACTTGAAGGCACACATTTTTAAAAGGGACTCATTAGAAAGTTAAAATAAACAGCAGTCTACGATAATTCAGAACACTTACACAGACAAATTCTAAATAACAGCGGTGTATGAATCCAAGGACAAACACATCAAACTGAATTCATTTGGCCAAGTAGCCTAATGCACAGTACCTGAGATGAGGTCATTTGGTTGCAGGAGTACACAATACTTCTAGTATTTACTGGAATAGAACAGGAATAATGTGACTGGTCAAAATTTAAAAGATGAAAAACTTGTGATGAGGCAATAGTAAAATGTGATCTCATGACAACATATACAGTATATTCAACAGGGACATAAACACATAAATATGAATCAACATACTTCATTAACCTAAGTATGTATATATTCTGTCCCATCAGGTAAACATGTAAGGCTACATGTCACATGTTTATAGCTTCAGAGGCCTTTGTTGAAGTAGACATGTTGTATACTCTCTCCATAATGAGACACAATTGTGTCTCTCAGCTCTGGTTCCAGTTTAGATACAGCCATGGAGCTGTGGAAAATGCAAGTAAACAGAGAAAGAGGGACAATATAAGCAATAGAAAAAAAATTCTATTTTTAGCTACATATGTGCCAATTGGTTAGTAAACCAAGTCTAAAGAACAACAAAGGTTAGACTATGCTTCATTCTAATAAACATTTATTTACCATCTTTGTGGGAACAGAGAGCAGGCAACCGGCACCATGTAGACCAGACTGAAAAACAAATAGAACTTATCACAGTTTAGTTCTTTTAAATTACAATGTTAGCATTCATAACAACCTCCTTCATTCTACTTACAAAACTCCCACCATCATCACTTGGATTGGTCCATGAAGAAACGTGATCCTCTGTGAAAACAGAGACAGTTTCGCACATATTTATGATTGAGATACTGTATATACACACACACAGCTCAGTGTGTGTGTGTATATATATATATATATATATATATATATATACACACACAGCTCAGTGTGTGTGTGTAT
>JAOEHI010014439.1:0-30765 GCA_025447815.1 Percopsis transmontana
TGTAACCAGCAGGAATAAAGCCGTGCGGCGCACGGATAACCCCGCAGACCGGTGTGGACAGTGTGTGTGTGCCACAAGTACATTGGAGCATTAGCTTGTGTGTGTGTGTGTTTGTGTGTGTGTGTGTGTGTGTGTGAGGTGTATGTTTGTAAGGAAGGCATTTTGTGTAGGCGTATGAGTAGGAGTATTTGTGTGTGTTTTTGTGTTTGATAAAAGAGGTGCATACACGGATAATGCTGATACTTTATGTTAAGTATACAATATACAGGTATAGGCCTACCTAGATACACGTGTGTGTGTGTGTGTGTGTGTGTGTGTGTGTGTGTGTGTGTGTGTGTGTGTGTGAGCATGAATCTATATTCAAAAGAATGGAAATTCTGCTTTCCAGATTATGTATATATGCCACCAAAATACTTTTTGTCTTGTTGGTATGTGGTTGACAAACTGCTAGACCACACCACATACACCACAACCTAATTTCCCTTATTTTATGACTTAATTTTAATCTTTTTTTGTTTTGTTCAGTCAAACATATGTGGTTTAAATTCCTGGGTCAGTGATAGGTAGTCAGCTGTGTTCTTCTAGTGTACATTATTTATAAAATCCACCTAACACTTTTATTCAACTGACTATAAAATAGGTTTTGCTAACTTAACATATTTCAATTGTGTGTGACCTACTTCGACTTTTTAACACATACATTTATATTTATCGGTAAACATATGACAAGACACATTGTCACAATATTTATAAACCCTAGCAGGCACACTAGAGTCTTTTGGGAGGTAGAAATATCATATTCAAGCAACGTCTTACCTTGTTTAACAGAAAGTCTCCACCTGAAAAGCAATCTTGCAGCAGTAATAGATTCAGGGGGTTATTATCCAAGCCTATCAGTGAGAGACTATATTTACTATTTCCACGCTAGGAGCTGCCAATCTTTAGAATGCTATTGTATATACTGTACATTTTCTTATATTCAACTACATAAAGGTTTTAAGAGGATAGCACAGGGAATCAAGAAGGTTGTTTTGACTGCTAAAATATGTGTAGCATCTTATCCACATCTCTGTATACCAATCTATGGATTTAATATAGTCTGTAGCATATGACATAATGTAGGCTATATAATGAAATGTGGTATATGCAAAAGTCTGGTAAATAACATGCTGTTACAATAACATTATCAATGTTGTATGGTATGCAAAGCATACCATAAGCCATTTACTGTAAGAACTAAGTAGTGTATATGCAGCACATGGGCCCGTGGGGGTGCTTACATGCTATAGCTACTACCATTTACTTGTGAAAAAGTTTGACATTGTTGATTTAGGTCAAACGCTGTAGAGGTAGATCGAAAAACCTCTGAAATTTCACCCGTGTGTGCATTTCCCATTAGTTCTGTCAGTGTGTTTTGTATGTGTAGCTCCACTACTTCAAAGAGACAACAGCCATCCTGGAACTTTTGGCAAATGTCTCATCTCTCCCCCTTTTCCTGTGCGTGTTATTCCCCAGTCAACACATCCCTTTCGTGGAGTGTCAGAAATAAAATCTGTCTGCGTGTTTAAAAAGAATCAATAGTGTTGTCTCCCCCCTCTTAACCACTTCAAAAAAGCTTCGGTGTTGACGCAATGATTCATGAAGGCTGGCGGAAGAATGTGTTATTGAGGGTTTTTTTTTTCAAGAACTATTGTCTGAAAGAGGGGTTCGTGTCGATATATGCAAGTCTGTGTGAGCACACCTGTGTCTGGGCAATCTGTGGATGTCGTGAGAAAACTTTTTCAAGTAGCCAAAGTTACTTGCATTCGTTTTTGAGTTTGAATTTTCACTGTGAATTAAAAAGACTTTTCCATTTAACTTTGCTAAACTTGAACTTTTAACCCCCAAGCTGTTGCTTCCTTACCTCTATATAGTTTTTGGTTTTGGTCCATTTTGCTTTAGTTGTTAACTCAACTTTGCGAATGTATGTTCATCTTAAATCAAATGTCATATTTATTAAACTTGGATGAGGATTATGATGATTTTAACAAATATACCAATAACTAATAAATATTCTGCTGGCCATAGTATTAGTACTATGGCCAGTACTACCATAGTAATAATCAGGACAACGTTAGGGTAATGTTTTTTTTTATTGACAGTGTTGGCATTTTCTGTCTAGCTTACCCATCTTATCCTTTTTTATGTTATAAATCCCCCAGAGGTCTTTGCTGCTGGCACTGCACAGTCAAACACTGACCGCAGACTTGATGAAAAATCCTGGCATCCACTTTCCGGATGTGACCTGTTTATTCCTACAGTGGATGGTGGTGGCCTAGAATCCACTGGCCCAAATCAACCTCTACTCGCAGATAAAAGCATACCGAATGATAAACACACTTCCATATAACCTCCCTCCTCTTCTATGGGCAACCAGAAAGCAGGAAAGGCAAAAAAAAAAAAATAATCAATATGTTTTTCATTACCATTGTGATTTAACTAGTTGTTTCAGATTATTTTCCCGCCATATCCGTGGACAAAAAGATAACAGCATTTTTTTTCTTCAAATCAAATTACCAACCGGTGCCTGTGAATAGAAATAATAATCAAGAGGCGTCCTCCAATGTTTTGATTTATCTCTTCGCAGTCTCTCCACTACCAGTGGTCCAGGTATAATTGATTGGCTGGATCAATGCAGCCGGTGCTAATTGGCCAAACGTAATAAATATTTAGCCTTTTTTTAGGGCATGAAACACATGAGTGCAGCCAGGCGTATCTATCATTATTGTTATTCTACTGAAAGCAGGCCCACAGATTGCTTGATTAGAGAGCTGTGCGATGAAGGTCAGAGAAATCCATACTCCGTCGGCTGTTTTGTTTGCCAACGAGTCCCTGAGCCACGATCATTTAGTTTTAACTCAGACTTTTCCAACAGGCAAACAGTGGAGGAGGGAGGCCAAACAGAGACCGACTGCTGTTCTTTTGAGCACACTAAAACACAGGCAAATATACAGTCACTTGCTTCTACCTTCCTCATTTCAAGAACATCTTCAGAATTTGATATGGTTCATATCAACCCGCATATTTTATATGGGTATACCGAATAAGACACCTTTTGTTGTTGTTGTTTTTAATTGTAGGATATGTTCACCAGAACCATACCTTAAAATGTTTTCTATCAATCATCCATGTATATGATGCATAGCGCAACATCACCGAAAACTTCAGTGTGGGAAAACTTGCTGCAGACGCTTCTCACTGGGCTTATAATGCAATTAATTGTGCAACCATCTTCAAAAACCATGATGAATCTCTTTGTCAGAAATGTGAAAAAAAAATCAGATGTGTTTTACTAAAAAGAAAAACCCACCTGCAGGTCGTGGGTTGTCCATTGAACTGTATTATAAGCCCAATGCAGGATGCCAGGCTCAAAGTTGAAAAGAAACATGCAAATTTTGTTGGCACAGCACCCTCAATAACTGAATCCGTATTAGTTTTACTCTCACCCTAATTGTTTTTTTAGATACCGCACTGGCTACAAATGTATTTTTTTGTCGATCGATACAGACGCAACTTGCTATATTGCCCAGTGAGAAGCACTCACTGCTAGCAGTAAAGGTCTTGAAGGAAAAAAAGTGAACCTATACATTAAGAAATGTTTCATAGAATTTGGGTTTTATAAGTACTTAGCACTTTAGGAGACATTTACAGTATACAGGACATTCGCAATATGTATCTTAATCTGGGTTTTTAAATGGAATTTTGTGATATACTGAAAATACATTCTACTTTATGGGATTGTTTTATATACAGTACATACATACATACATCACATTGCATACCGCATGTGTATGTAAATATAAAATCTCTCCTTCTACCAGCCTTTGGAACTACAGTTTCATATTTTCTCGAGAGCTTTCTGTGTTGCATATGTTCACACCTATCCTTCTCTACCAAAAACATACAACATCCTCTTTCTCTCTATATACCTCTCTCCATCGTACCCTGGTATTTGCAGGAGAGCAGGTGTTTTGGCAACAGCAACGCTCGGATGCCCTGTCAGACTAACTCATTAGTGCCTCCGCGCGCCTCCTTTGCCTCCTCATTTAGAGGAGGAGAAAGGCACCGCGCACACACACACACATGCACAGAGAAAGCGTGACCGCAACAGCAGGTGGCCTCCAGCTCTGTCGGACAAATCAAAGCAGGCAAACTCGACACCTCCACAGCAGGTGGGGGTGGGGGGAGAGAGAGAGAGAGAGAGAGAGAGAGAGAGAGAGAGAGACGGGGTGTTGAATGTCGAATGTGCACACACAATCACAATAAGATGATAATTGTGCCACAGTGAGTTGATAGTACAGCAATAGTGTAAACTGCATGATAATTGATAGTAATATGGAATGGATCTACAGTATAGTTCTGCTTTTTCAAAATTCCACAAGAAAACATAATTTGCAGCAACTAATAACACATAGTTGAGTTACTGTTTCTTGGGTTTTTCTATATTTCCAGGTGATGCAAGGCAATGCCTCCCTCCCAATGTCCATACGTCACATTCTGGAATCAAACTTGTTCCTTCGCTTTGTGCTATTGTGTTCTCCCAAGCCAACCAGAATTATTACAATTTAAAAAATTAAAAACCTGCTGGGGTTTTGTGTTGACAGGCCAAGTCGTGACGCATGTAATTAAGTTTTCTCCTGTACACTGCTTTACTTGGAGGCTTTGAGAGAGAAATGCGACAAAAACTGAGGGACTAAAGCATTGAAAATATTGTATGTTGACCCCTCTCTCTCCATGCGACCTCTCTTTCGGTTATTGTACGCATGTAATCGCAGCAACACCATTTTAGATTTCCTTCAAATCCGTCTGTCTGTCTCTGCCACGAAACACATAAATATATAAAGGACGTGTAAATGGAAATAAATGTAAAGAAAACCTTGCTTTGTCCCCCTGCTGACCACATCTCTCCCTCTCTCCACCCTTTCTCCCGCCCTCTGTTGTCGTTTTCATACCCTCCAGCCCCCACCCCCTCCACTGGCACCCGGCCTCTTTATAGCTCTTTTTGCCATGCTGCGATAATTAGTCAGCGCTAAAATAATACAGCTTCGAGAAAACAACAAGAGCGAAGCAAAGGGCTTAGCTCCGCTGGGAGGCAGAGAGAAAGGGAGGGAGGGAGGGAAGGAGAAATGGTGGGAAGGAGGGAGGGAGAGAAAGACAGAGTTGGCAAGAAAGGAAGTGAATTAAGGGCCGCCCAGACCATTTTAAACGGCTAGTCAGATGGGTGAAAGTCCCAGGTAGCCCTGTGCCGATGCTCGGGGACACATGTACACACGTGTGTACACACAAGTGTATGATTCAGAGATCTTCTAGGTGGGCTTTGATGCCCTACAACTTAAGTTCATTAAAAACAACCGGCGATATGAAAACCCAGGATGTCATGCTGCTAGCAGGTTTGCGTGTCCTAGTTTTCAAAAAGCTAATCTTCTTACAAATGTACATCGTGATGTGTACACAACGCAAATTTGTGTTTTTTTGCAGGCGCCTGTATACATTAGTATGATGCCATTTTATCAGTGATCACAACAAACAGAATTTCTCATGCACCACCGGGCTTTCTGGCACCAAGCCAAGTCTCCTACTTTGCGGTTTCAACTCTTCAAATCTTTTCAAATTTGAACTAAAAATACTGCTGAACCAAACTTGCTTTGACAGCAAGCCCTGCAGCCATGCAGAATATTTCTGGAGTCAACATTACTTAGTGACCCCGATATAGGTCTGGTTGGTGAATAACTGGAAGTGATGTTGCACGATCTGCTATGGTTGATTGAGCTAATCATGGTAAAACGTATATAGCCTAATGTAAAAAAAAAAACATAATACCTCTTTTTCAGATTTCGATGTGTATTGAAATGCTAATGTTAAATGGGCCATAGAATGCATTTATACTGTATTTTATATTGTTCTCTGATGTCTACATAGAAGGTATGTGACTTGGTCAGGCGAAAAATGCCCGGATACGGTTTTACACCCCATTTACAACCATATGATTTGGCTCTAGAATGAAACAGGCTGTTTTCCCTTTTTTTTGGTGGGCTCATGAATAATTTGATGAGCTCTGCTCTAATTGGCTGATCTACAGCCAACGTGGTCTTATTGATCAAAATTGTGATGAATATATAGTAGCTTTTTGTTCTCAATCTGACGAAAATAGTCAGTATTTAGATGAATTTTAGAACATTATCACTTTATTTGCAAATTTAGCGAGGTGTACGTTTTAATTTAGCTGAGAATTGACAACGCTCCGCAGCTGTTACGTGTCGCACACACGTCAAGCAGCTTGAAATATATAGGGAGGGTACCTGGCCTTCATGTCGTTCTCATGTACAGTGTAGTCTTTGAGATATGTCCATGTCCACTTAGGAATGAAAACTGTCCAAACAGCCCAAACTGCACCGCGGTGGTCGGTTGTTCGGTCACAGTTCCGCCTCGGCATCAGAACCTACATTAGACTCGTTCCATTCCAAGTTCTGTAGCATTTCCAAAGCCTCCTGGGCGTTAGTCTTGCTTTATCTGCTTGGCATCATGTAACTCTTTCCAATGTCTTTTAAATGAAGCTACAAGCTAACTCAGACAGTGCTCAATCAGGGTTTTCATAGCACTGGATATGCGCACTTTTTCAGTTATTAAAAACAACGGATTGAACGTGTTCAACATGTTCTTTAATGTTTTTCTGTGTTCCAAATTGTTGGAAATGTAATAAAACCCTAATATTTTTCCTTGTTGTTTTCTTTTTTTCTTTTATTTTGGGGGCGTAAATATTCATGCCTGAGGAACTGTTGTGTTGTGCATGATTTGCATTTGAAGTAGGAGACAGTGTTTGAGGTTCTCGGTATGTCATTTCCATGTTATTTAACTATGCCAAGGTAAATACAGTTTTACATTCTATGTCCCCTTTAAAAGTGTTGTCTAATGTTAAATATAATTTTTTGTGTGTCTTTTTTGATATTTCGCAGCTGGGACAACCTACATCTTCGGCAGAGGCGGAGCCCTCATTACATACACCTGGCCACCCAACGACCGGCCGAGCACGCGGGCAGACCGGGTGGCGGTGGGCTTCAGCACGCAGCTGAAGGAGGCTGTTCTGGTCAGGGTGGAGAGCGCCAAGGGACTGGGAGACTACCTAGAACTACACATAGTAAGACACTTGCCTGCGGGCCTTACCTTTGTAGAAGGAAGAAAAGAACCATGAGCTAACATAGGGTTTGATGAAGAGGGATGAAAAAAGGGGCAGGACTGGATGAAAGATGGACAGTAAAAGACAGATGGGGGGAAACAGACGGTGCCATGCTGTATGGAAGTCAAAGGGTTGAGTGGTTTTGACAAAGATTATACTGCTTTGGGTTAGGGACGTTCACAGATTATTGCTGCGGACGTTAGAGACACAATGTTGTTTTGGTCTCAAACACGAGAACGCAACCCCTTCCTCATCTGAAAGCTCAGATTAAATGCATTTAGTCTCATATTCGCGATTCTTGCAAGCTCCACATTGCCTAGCTACTTACAAATGTCTATAATCAAGGACTCAATTGGTGAAGTAGATTAGAGGCACTACATTTGGAGTAGAAATAAAGCCACCTTTTCATCGCTACTCTCTCTTCGAGAACTCTGCTGTCTGCTCAGCATGGAAGTGAGCAGACACAATTTGCTTCCCCACCACCACCACCAGTCACATACAGTTTGTTTTTAAAAACAATCAGTTTGCTATGTCGTTTTTTAGTGACACTAGGACACAATTGGACAGAATGGGACACAAATGTGTGATTGTCACTTTAAAAGAGGGAGTTTTGACTGCACACATGACAGTAGATACAGTAAGTATATTACTTATAAAATGCCTGCCTGCTTTCTTCCACACAAAAGACAAAGCTATCGGTGAGTTCAGTTGTTTTTATAGTTTTTCAGGCTGTCGCGTGAGAATTGTTTTACACGACTAGAAGGGTACGAGTGTACCCTCGAGCATGAACGGATGATGGCAAAAGGACTCTGTGTGTAGTGCCCAGAAAATGATGTGCGGCGAATAGTTATTAGCCCCATCTCCGCTGTTATTACTTTCATATGTTAGGCTAAAGGGCTGTTTAAAATCCAGCCGTAATGACAACTTTAAATTGCAATTAAGGGACGTCAGGCATTTAAAATATGCATTAATGCTGGCTCTAACTGTCTCGTTGACCTTGGTGCTCTCTCCGCCTGCTATTACATTCAGATCACATATTGCTGCTTTTCTCTTAATTACCAACCAAGGCCAAACCTGGGGGCGCTGATCCACTTGTCATATACTACTGGATTTCCACTTACCACACACACACACACACACACACACACACACACACACACACACACACACACACACATACACAAGCAAACAGACATATTGCCTTTTCCTGTAGTTAGCCTACTTTTACAAGGAAACTACATCTTGTGTAGATTTTCTCTCTGTTTGACCTCAAGATACCTTTCTGCTGTGTCACTCAGATAAATGGACTCACATCTGTCCACTTTCGTATTTGCTCTGTGTGTGTGTGTGTGTGTGTATCCGTGTGCGCACGTGTCCCCATCCAATCTCCGTCTGACCCCAATTTGTTTGGGCTGCCGCCGCCTGGAAGCGGTAGGAACACAGCTGACCCTGGGTCGCTTCTCATCCTGCGCTCCCTGAACTGAGAGGGACAGCGAGAAAGGGGTTGCGGAGAAAAGAGGGAGGACGAAGAGAGAAGGAGAAATGAAAGAGAGAATGAGATGGAGGGTTTGTGTTAAGGCCAGGTTTCCGAGGTCGAGGCCAGTGTAAAAGCATTTATTATCGCCTTCAAAGTAATGCTAACGATGCTAACGATGACTGATCTCAGTCGTGAACCCAAGAGAAGCAATTAATGTTGTGGGTCAAGGGAGCTTTCCGATGACGGATATCAACTATAGTGGTCAAACTTTAAAGGTCAATCTATTATTTCTAACTGCAGGGATGGAAATAGAGTGGCCAAAATTACCTAAAGAGTAGAAGAGTAAAGTGTGCTTCACAAAACGTGACTTAAAGAAGTAGTGTGTATAATCTATAATCTTATGATACTTGATCTTACACATTTTAAGTTACTGTAGACTTTTGTGTATACTTCTGTAAAGATAAGTCTCGATACGTAGACAATTTAACTGAAGTTAATAAACTAGCATTAACTGAAGCTTGTGTAAAACGAGCAAGCTAGCTAATCCAAAGCCTGGATGAAGAAACTAGCTTTCATTCCAAACTTCCCCTCTGGTTTAATTGAAGTAATACAATGATCTGCACTATCTGCCAGTGTTGCCAACTCTTTTCCAATGAAAGTCGCTAGCTCCAAAAGTCGTCAAAAGTCGCCAGATGATGTCATACGAAGAGTAAGAACGATACGTGCTTTCACGTCAGAGTCTCCAAAAGTCTCCAATAACACCAGAAAAAGTCGCTAGATTTGTCGCAAGTCGCTTTTTTGAAAAATAGTCACTGGAGGGGTCTGAATACTCAAAGTTGGCAACACTGCTATCTGCAATATTTGTAGATGTAAACAAACAGACACAAACAAACACACACACACTCACACATGACGGAATAGAACAATCTTCTAAAGCAACTACTTCCCTAAAACAACTCTGCTGGTGTGGGATCCACTTTGTTTTGGGGCTTAGCTGGTAGCGGGTGGTACTCTCACTTTATCTCAAGCTGTTGTTCTCAGTGCCTCAGTCTTCTCTCGAGTGCAAATTCTCTGCTTTGTCTCTCTCTCTCTCTCTCTCTCTCGTTCTTTCGGCCTCGTTTTCTCTCAAACTCAAATCAGTACCTCAGACACACCCGCTCTCGCTCCATCGCTCCCATTGCAATTACATTTCATTTGCTGCCGTTCCTCCCGAGTCACTCCCCTAAATGACTCTGTCCAGCCCACGGTGGGTTTTGGGCCCCGGTAATTATACCCCTCCCTCAGTGAGGGGAGAAGTACAGGCAAATTAGACCCAGGAACCCAGGGGCCCTGGCCCCATATCATTCTGTCTGATAGGGGCCTCATGGACCCAATCAAACTACAAAATAGCCAGACATTCAAACAATAATGATAGCCTGGAGATCCAATACTAGGCACTTGGAGCCCTTGTTAGGTCTGGCTATTGGGCACAATACTTATTTCAATATAGCTTTTCATTAGATCCTCCAGTTAAGTTTTGCTTAGCTAGAAGTGGGTCAGAGAAGTTTCAATCCTGGCTTGCAGATTTGAAAATGTAATTTTTGCAACAGCATAGAGACCCCCAGGCTCTTCAAAATATGCCATGAGGGTCCCGAGGAATAAAAAGAGTTGAACAATCATAAATCATCTTACTGTATATGTCTTTCTAGTCAGTATACTAGGAGAACATTGGGTGGATAAAGCGAAAAAAATTCCTGTTATTATAGGACATTGCAAGTTGCTGACAGGGCACTTTCTCTGTCCATCTCCCTACAAATGTTGGCCCCAGTTTATAGTAGCATGCCAGCGTGATACGATAAGGATCACATTATCGTGCGTATGCCATGTCTCTCGCCTCCTTCCTGTAGCGCTCTCACCCTCCCCCTCTGTGCTGATGGAGGGCATTTCAGTTGCCATTTTTGTATTTCTCGACAACTTGTCCTCAGGGGCCAGTGGTGCCATATGGGGGACAGATGCATATGCTGAACCTGTAACGTCTTTCTGGAAAGAGTCACTTGTGTTTTACAATTACAATTTTTCCCCAGTACTACTGCACTAAAACACAGTGCACATGGGGTTGTCACCCAATAGGTGCTTACAAATTCTCAAAAGGTGCAAACATCTTGGATAAGGGATGGCAACAAGGGGTGATAATTACATTTTACATTACATTTTAAGCATTTAGCAGACGCTTTTATCCAAAGCGACTTACAATTAGTACTAGTAGTATTGGTGATAATGAAGCAGCTCTCCGAGCTAATCAGATTGCAAGCATTTTGGGTGTGGTTAGAAACACCCCAGAAATTTTCTGCACTTGGAAGTGGGTTCAGGAATTGAAAATGCTGGAATATATGCAGGAAATATGTTCACTATGAATTCACTATGCAAAAGCAATATATAATGTTTAAAAGTTTAGTGGTAAACATTATAAACATAATATACTGTAGGCTATAGCTTGTAAACATTGTACAAATATACATATTTTTATACTGTATATAGCTTTTTAGTTGAACAACTTTAGTGCTGACTCACCTGTTCATGTGGGTGTGTCAGTTCATAGAGAATACTTTCCTAGTCAGCATTTTGAGTGTCATAGAGAAAATCAATAGGTGAAAAAAATATTAATTTGAGGAACACACCATACAGGAACTCAGATGTCATTGCATAGATTTTAATAGACTGTAGCTAGAATGGCCTTTTGGAAGAGAGGACATTGGCCCTGCAAAGGTAGAAATGGCCATTTGAGATGACAGGTCATCATCTCTGTCCATCATCATGAAGCCGTCACGGCCTGAGGTATGAGGTGCAAGGAGTGAAGGATACAGAGTCCGACAGAGAGATGGAACCGACCTGATAGACTGTATCTGCTGCTGGGGGAAGAGAGATGTCCTTGCAAGACCTTAGGAATTAAGGTAAAAGGACATTTCCTTTTTTTCTTACAACTAATAATTTTACATGATCTTCTGATATGGAAATCTTGGTTAATGTGGCTTGCCAACTATTGTCATCTCAAACGCCGCAGTGGATCCATGCTGAGCAAAGTCAGCGAGTCAGCGTCTTTATGGCTATAAGGCTCCTTTTTGTCCCTTTTAGAGATCTGAATTGAGATGTTTTACGAAACATTAACCTAATGACCATTTAAAAGGTCTCACCATAGAATGGAACATCAGACTCATTCTATTTCACTGCAAAAATACCCTCTACAAAGAACAATAATCATCAAAATGGAGAAGCAAAGTGAGGTGTTTTTAACATGCACTTACCGTCATTACAAAGATGAGTCACCAGTGAAAACAGCAAATATGACAGCTATTTTCTTCCCAGGCTATACACAAAACATTAGAAATGCCTCAAAAGGCGGTTAAATGGCTATGTAGAATTTTGTAATTGTAAAGTCTTGCTAGCCGGTATGTATCCTAGCAAGACTATCACTCGACCCAAACCATTTTTCTCCCTTCAATAGATGTCTGTGTTTGTATTTATTGCGGCCATATTGGACCGTTATTAAATTTGTACAGTGTGTGAGTTGCCTTCACGGGAATTGTCTTATCAGCAGTTATGAGCCGGCGTGGGTCTCTCTCCAGTGCTTCCATTACTTGCTGTCCGGTCCAGGCTCACAGCGTTAAATAAGAGCCAGGCCTGATGACACATTAGGGGGTTATACCTCACTTTCGCTATAGTCTGCTCAAAGAGGTGGGTTGGATACTTTTAATGACTCCAGGGACGAGGGCAACCAATCCACGTGTCTCACGCTTGTAGAATCAAATATTCATTGGATAGACTTAGAGACCCCCTCAGTTCAGCAAGTCAGTAAGTTCATGGCACGCCTGCATTTACACACACACACACACACACACACACACACATAAAACATAAAACACAAAAAATACTGATTGATCACCAGTTATAACCCATTGCCAGTGGCACATAAACAAAAACATTTGCAAGGACACCTTCACGTTCACTTACCCACCTGACATGCATGATTAGCCCCTCTGCACACACGCACACTCAGTGAAAAGGGCAGTCCCACACAGACTCCTCCTGCTCGTTTGTTTCCCCGAGATTTTTGTCATTTCTTTATTTACATTTCCCCTTTAAACGAGTATCACTTTTACCAAGCGCCCTCTTTCATCTTGTCGGAAGGGGCGGGTGAAGCCGTGTCGTCAGAGAATAGCGAACAATCGAGTTGGAGGGTGTTGATGAATGTGTATAGCGGAGGGGAGCGTGGGCTGCACCCGCTAACGAGACAGGGTCCTGCTCTGGGTTTGACAGAGTCTCTCTCTCTCTCTCTCTCTCTCTCTCTCTCTCTCTCTCTCTCTCTCTCCCTCTAGCCCCCGCAATGATACCGTTAAAAAGACCCCTCATGATGTCGCATTCGCTTGTTTATACTGAACCAAACAGAGGCGGCATATTGCCTCCCCAGTGTGTCCTTTTATATAGCAATTTGGCGTTCCAGAGAGGTGACCTAAGAGCGTGGCGTGTAACACAACAGGGTTGGTGGAGAAGGGGTCTATTTGCAGTGTCGCAGACTACACAAAAGACCCACTTTAACGTATTACAGTAATTTATTGTTCAGTAACAGTAAACAGATTAGAAATGCTTAATTAGAATGTTGTGTTGATAACTTTCCTCAGCATCGCTCGTTGATCAGAGACTGACGCTAACCGGCTTGTGGCATAGGCTATACTGTGTGTCTATGGCCTGTGGTGAAATGACGCGCTGAATAATCAATGAACCTGATCATTTTATATATTTATGTGTATGGTTTACATGTCGTGACGTTAAATAATCTTTACAGTGCGTTTCTGACAGTATTGTTGATAGGCTACCTCATAGCCCTTTTACACAGAAAAACGAGGCGGAACAAAGGTGCAATATTCCCGACCTTAAAAACGCTGTGTAAGAAGGGCTTCTCTCTCTCAAGTAAATCACGGGCCTGACAGTATATCGATTCCCACTTCCTCTCTGCATTGCTGATTAGTTTCCCCTGTAAGGGTGACCGGAGGGGGGGTCTCCCCAGCATGGATTATTCAGTTTGATGAGGCCTTCCTTCCCTACTTGTCCCAAGTGGTTACACACCTGAAAGCAGTGACCCCTGCTGGTAGCTTCTTGTCCTTGGTCAATTATGTATGTAAGTTGTAAATGAGGGATGTTGCTATTTTAGACACACCATGCGGATCTCAGAGATATATGCAAGAAATGCACCACTGCTGTATAGCAAGATTTCAAACATAACTTGCAATAAGGCGAAGCACAAATATTATACTGGGTGACCTCAACCAAGCCCTGACGGCTTTGCTTGTTGCTCGGACTGTCTGGACATCCCATGTGTGCTCTTGGAGTGAGTAAATGGATGGGCTTCCAGGATCAATAACCTATTAGTGTCCAGGATAGCAGGCCTGTCCACATGGATTCAGGCCCTGCCTAAGATAATCACCTGGGAAGACGAGAGCACCCTATTTTTTCGCTTTTCTTTTGGCAAAGTCTCTCATCCATTTCCTCCTCTCTATAGACACTCTATCCACTCATCCACAGCCGTGCAGGCTAGACACTGTGTCTGTCTGTTTCCACTCACGGCAACCCAGACAGCCAGGATGATCGCACAGTATAACCAATACTTGTCTGCTGGCATTAACCTGGCATCTTGATTGATCATTATTATGCATCGTCATCAACACTGTGATGCATAAAGCTGTGTAGTGTTTCAGAAGTAATTGAATTGGGAGTCTTGTCACGTTGCACTGGCACTCTTTACCATGTGAGCTGTGGCTGAAATACCGGTACAAAAGAAAAATCCATAGGCAGGCCCTTGGTCCCCATGCACAGCGAGAACAAAAAAGAAAACAGACATTGGGGGAAAAAAAAAGTTCAAATCTAAAAAGAAAAAGATGAAGAAAGCAAAGGCTTATCCGGCCCATGGTGTCCTCTGAGGGATACCCAAAGACTGCTGCTGTTTTTAACCGTCGGTAACCGGTTCTTTCCAAATGTCACAGTT
Organism: Percopsis transmontana; assembly: GCA_025447815.1. Classification (NCBI taxonomy): domain Eukaryota; kingdom Metazoa; phylum Chordata; class Actinopteri; order Percopsiformes; family Percopsidae; genus Percopsis; species Percopsis transmontana. The sequence continues at coordinate 14,707 of JAOEHI010014439.1, forward strand.
TCAGAGCCTTTAGTCCCTCTGAAATCTCCAGCTTCGCCTTTGCTGCCCCCGCCTCACAACCCCCAACGACACACACAGAATGTAACCTAACAAAACAATTAATCAATTCATTCAGCCAACTATAGCTACATCTCCACCTAACAACTGCTTCCGTTGTTAATAATTCCCTTTGACTAACAAACTTACTTCTTTTAGCGCTATTCTAAATAATCTAATACTAATTAGTATGTGGAGTAACACTGACATAAATGTCAAATTGGCTACATTATGGTTGAACAAACAATACATCCAAAAGCCGCCGACGTGAGCTTCTATTTAGGTATTATAACGTGATATGATTCTGTGCTGGATATCCATGCAGACTCCCTGTTAGCATTCGTCTCTTAACATTTGTGCTGACCCTTGTTAATTTCCTCCCATTTGATTTATCACATCACACTGTGTTCTATCCATAATTCATCTTTGCCCTTTCCGAAAAAGTTTTTCTGTCGACTGCCTGCACTGTCCATTAATAAAGTCCATACCTTTTATTGAACCAGTATGACTCCCTGCCCTCGCGTTAACAAGTCAATCAACTAGGGAAAGCACACCCACATTTCTTTCTCCAGGCCCATACACCTCTAGTTATTCTTCAACTTGTTACTTTGTAGAAGACCTACAGAGTCGTTCCTTTTCAGATTTTTTGTATTGACTGCTAACCCTTCAAAGGCACCCATGAATTCAGAAGGGCAATTAAATTATCATCTTGTCGCAATTGACATTGATAGTGAGAATAGTAGCCTACCAGTGAAAAGGGAAGGCCCAGGTGCTAAAGTGGGCGACACAAGGCTTCATAGTTAAGGGTTCATAGTTGATGTGAGTGGCTGTACAAGATGTTATGATAGTAATTTCCACATATTCTTCTTCTAGATCAAATAAACTAGCTATCATAGTGTTCAAAATCCTACATACCCAATGGCAGCCAATATCAAAAGGAACACCAAAATTTCAGTTTTAGGATTTTGGACTAAAATTATGAACTGATGATTTATGTTTATGCCATAGTGCAATATACTGTATATAGCCTATAATAAACTAACAATAGATGCACTTCTATTGCATAGGATTACTGCCTTCTGCCTTTAAAACTTCTATATCTTTTTTTTCTTTGTTCATTCACAGTTAGGTTGTTGACCTTTAAAGGGGGACAGTGTTTTACATCTTGAACGCAGGCACAATATCTCTAGAATCCTGAAAATAAAAATAGTGTAAGGGAGCGATAAGAGGCTGACAGATGCCCAGAAAGAAATAGTTTTACATCTGCTCCTCCATAGTATGACCATGTATCCGAGCACGCAGGAGTGTTGTGAAGACTATCCAAAGCACCCACCTGTCACCTTCCAACTATGTGAAACGCACCAGCTGCGCCACCAACAGCCAAGCTAAACCACTCCATTAGTCAACACTTTTGTTGTTCTGTAAATGAACGGCATTAAGAATAGATACGCAGGGGGCTGGCAATTTGGTATGGAACTGAGAATGGAGCTTTTGGAAATGTGCTAAGATAAGAAGGACACATTTGTTTACCATAACTCCTCTCAAAGAACAAAAAGGTGCCACCAGAACTGTCGTACAACAGGGAGAAATTTGTTTCAAAGACTCTCTGAGGAGGAAGGTAAACAGCGGGTTGAGCCAATCAGAGAGAGACAACAATTTTCCCTGAAGCCTGTTTGGACTATTCCAGTGACAATGCTGGTCAATATTAAGTGTCTTAAACATATTGTGTGTGTTTGTGTGTGTGTGTGTGCCTAGCTGGGTATACAAACTAATTAGGGAAGTCGTTTTACAGCCAATTAACTTTTATTGTAACATTTTAACAGATGACACAAAATAGTTCAAATAAAAGTGGCCCTCCATCTTGTTTACCACTCCACCCTAATGCTATCTTTCCCTCTTAGGGTTTAGGGGGGTACTCACACCTGTAATCCATCACATCTACACTGATATGGGTGACTGAAGTATACATGCTTGGCAGAGGGCGCGGTAGAATCGGAACCCCCCAAGAGATGAAACTTCTATTCAACCGCCAGTAATAGCTGAGAGAGAACAGGCCCTAGGCCCCCCAAACCAGTCCCTGAGGGCCCTGGCTATGTGTGCTATCTCACAGTCCAGATAAGGCGCAAATGGGATTCAGTAACCGTGGGTTATTGCCTGTTAAGACCACTCTGGATTGGATTTTTGAACAGAAAAAGGGGGTTCTGTCTTGCTGTAAGTATATTCCTGCAGACAGAAATACAATACAGAAAAATCGGAAACAGAGGTTGTCTCAAGAAAGAAAAGAAGAAAGTGTACTTTATTAATCCCTCATGATGGAAATTATTTTTTCACTCTTATTGTTAATGTTGTACACACACAGAGAGATGTTAGAGTGAGGGGGCTGCCCTGAGTGGTTGGGGTGTACCCCCAAGACCACCTTTAGCAGAGCCCAGGAGGTGAACTGGCACCTCTCCAGCTAACAGTCCACACTTCATATCTTATGGTCCAAGCTGGACTTGAACTGGTGATCCTCTGGTCTCAAATCCAAGTCCTTACAGACTGAGCTACTGTTTTCAAACTTCAATCCGTTTGAAAACATAAAAACAAACTTTGGCTATTGTAAACGTAGTCCGGTCAGACTCGACGGGAGCTCGCTCAACTGTTTGCCTGTTTCTTTGAGAGACCAAGTTTCTGTCATTGCAAAGTAACGAGCAATGAGGTGGCTACTCTCACGCAATGAAAGCGGAATGGATTCATTTGGAGATGTGACTCGTCTCTGTCCTACGGTGATTGATCCATCTAGAACAGTAGTGGTAGTGGATTGTTGATAAAGTCTTTTGACTGACTTTAGGAGCACCACCCAGGTTTATCATTCTGGGAGATGAATTATGAATTATTAATAATTGATATCATACTTAATCTGATCAATATTTGTGATCAATCAGTAATCTGAAGTTAGGAATTCTTGTCACATAGGATTGACCGTGTTCTGTGAGTAGATTACATCAGAGTAGATTAAATACAAATGTAAATGTGTTACATTAAATCAGTAAAAATTACATAAAGTCAATAAGATTATTTAGGCATATAGGCAACATAACTTCATGTATACTATAAACAGTACCAAACACAATAGGCTTCAATAACCTAGTATTCAATCAATGAAATCACCATACTGCTGGGTTTCAATAAACCAGCACTTTAGTAGGTAGCAAGCATAATATTTTAGACGCAATGGATGAAATCCTGGTCGGAGGAGGCAAACCAAACCGACTATAAAAAAGGCCTACCCAACCGAACACTACCCTAAAATGTCTGTCTGAGGACAGACATACTGTAAATATTTACTGATGGTCATTTTCAACTCCACGGCAATCTCAGCATCGGCTCTCAGTTTAATGAGAGGGGATGAAGGCAAGGGGCAAGTAGTTAAAATAAAAAACACCAGCCTTTCACTCACTTTAAAATACGACTGCTGTCAAATGTTCTTCTCAGGAGGAGATCAGTCCATCTGAGGGGAATTAACTAGCAGCAGTGGAGCCAAAAAGTATTAAAAACAAATAGTCTTTTGTGTTGTTATGCTTTTATTCTGAAAAATAATTCACAGAAGGAAGACAAAAGTGTGATGTGAGATGTTTGACAATCCACTCGTGTTGAGAGAGGCACAGGTTAGGAACAAGTTTATTCCCTGGTTCTTTGATGCACATACTTCCTCCCTAATTGTAACCGGATTTAAAGTCACTGGGGGAAGAATTTCTCACAAGTGATTGAAGGATAGGTGTCATGGAATTAATTCTACATTTTTTAGGAGGAGGAAGTGGTGCGATAAAGAAAATTATTTATTCATTGTCCATTGCTAAAGGGATTCAGTGGTGCCTACCTCCTTTTTGTTTGTTTCTTTCATCTCTTCGGGTTTGTGATAATAAAATGCAACAAACAGCGACAGTGTTCAATCATTCCATTTGCACCTTTTGTAAATATCCTTGCGCTTTGAAAGCATTTTTTTTCTCGTTTGTTTGCATACTGTAGGAGCTGCCTAGCAGCAGACTGGAATACAAATGAAAAGCTACTTGGGTGGGAAAGTCTACTTACAATTTGCTGAGGCAAGACAGAGAATGAAGAGTAAAGATTTCCAAAGTCCAATTTCAGGCCATGAGCTTATTTTACTAGGCAGCTGCTAAACACAGCGCTCATTAAATGCCTTTTTCAGCCCAAAAATATAAGCAAGGAAAAACAGGAAGGATTCCAAAAAATTAAGTTCAACAAAACCTGCTCAACCAGTGCATACGACGGAGAATGCTTCTCCCGAATTCCATCAGCCTTCTGTGCGATTCTCATCTTGCTGAGTCTCGCGGGACGAGCACAAAGCATTCACAATTAGTGTCATCTGTGCCGTCACGCAAAACAACGAGCTTTCCTGGGCTGTAGGTGACTTTTTTTTTTTTTACGAACACACTGACATTAAATTTCATAATATAAAGAATAGTTTTTGAACTTTAAATGAATGTTTATAATCGTTTTAGAGGCGCATGTAATGACCATCAATGGGAAATAGGCTTTTTGTGCATCAGCATTGGCCATCATACTATTTAGGGCCTTGCTCCTTAACCCTTGGGCTTGGCAGTGTGTGCTAGACTCTTCTTGGACATCTTCTCCGCTGTTCTTCTCTCTACTGTTTTGTTACAATAAGTCTCCCACTGCCCCTACATCTCGCCCAATCGCGCGTGCTGAGTCAGTGCTTGTGATGTGGACAATAATATTAGAACACTGTATTCCGTGCTGAGGCGGCGGAAGGAGGGAGACAGACGACATAATTGGCGTTATTCAGTGGCGGGTTTGTGTGTTGTAACTTCCAGCCGAGGATATGTGCTGACGCTACCAAGGCGACGGCTATGACAGATGTTTTCTGACTATTGTTCGGAGGGAAAATCCAGCATGAGCCAACGAATTGGAGAGATTGCACAAGCGCTGGCGGCATGTTGCATCACAGCTAGCGGCAAGACAGTTGGCTAGACTCACTTTGGTGCAAAACAGTCAGCTCTTTTACATACGTGTAGTCTCGCACTGGAAGTTTCTATTCTTTCCTGCTATCTGGGGCAGTAGCTGTCAAGCTGTTTATCCCCTTCTGCAATAAGCTGGGTTGACTCGAGAAAAGAAAAAAAAAAGCTTGGATATCTTCCCAGAGCAATTAGCTGAGCCCACATGCCTGTTTGATTAATACACCATCTTGTCTATAGACTTCCTTTCCGGAAGTCCCTTCCAGAAGGGTCCTGTCAATTAGGCTGTTGTTGATTTGTTTACAGGGCATGTGTCAGAATATTTTGAGGGTATAATGTAAAAGTATGTTGGATCCTCTATTACATAAATAAATGCGAGGAGAGGCATGCCATTATTAAAAATGGGGCTTTGCCACCCACTTGCCCATTTACTTTGCCACCTAACCCTTGCTTACCCAACCAGGGTGCAATCCATACACGTGTGACAGATAGGGCATAGTTATCAAAGCTGGCAGTCCCGATAATTAGAAAAAGGCAATAGACGGGGCCAGGGAGACCATTTCCCTGAAGGATTAACAGCAATCGTTTACCCCCGCGTTCCTTAGCTGTTTGTGCTAGAAGTCATAAGGCAAGATTTACTGAGCATCGGAAATGTGTTTCCGAGGATCCACTTGATCAAAAACAATCGACTGGCTGATCAACAGACGTACTGTATTGCAGATGCTGGTCTGCTGGTCAGGATCCACTTTATTATTAGCTATAATAAACCAGTCTGGCTATCCCTCACTTACACATACTAACACACTGTGGTAGGACACCCAGGAGCTATTCAGAGAGCCCCTACCTGCTGTGATAACAAGGCCAGGATCAGTGAGCCTTCACTGGGTCAGATAGCCAGAGGTGGTGCCTCTCAGCTCCAGTGCCCCCCCCGCTAGCATTGCAGCTGTGTGGAATCCCACTGCTCTCTGTCTAGACTTAGGCCTATTCTCAACATACGAAACCCATGATGCCACTATATTTCCATGTGTGGACATATGTGCTCTTGCACCGCCTCTTTGCCTGTCTTTACTTTTCTGAAGTTTCTCGTCAGTATGAGTCTCTGAGGTTTTTCCATTGCTTTTTACAGTCTTCAACTGAAAATTAAGACAAGAAGTCAGAGGCAATTCACTCCTAGTAGACTTGATAACTTAAAATAGCCTAGCTGGCACAGTCCATAATGACTATAACTGAGTATATCATGATAGACTACAGTGTAATTTACTAGGAGTGATTAAAACTAACCATACTACTTGATACACTGTAACTTTATTGTAATTAATGACACGAAGCAGCAATGTGTTTGCATTAGTTGGCTCAGGTAGCTACACTGACTGACAAAACTGTCAGCTACACTGACTGACTGCCAGTAGCAACTTCGCAATGGTGTTTTCTTGCTAGCCTAATATGAACAACTAGCTAGCTAGCTAACTAGCAAACAAACATGAACAACTATTACATTTATGTTGAATTGTGCTAAATTACATTGCATTTGTGAGCAAGTAGGCCTATTGCTGTGGAAGGAAAGCTATTCTTGAGATTGGATGACTACCAGTCAAAAAACTATTACAAAATGTGTAACCGGCTGTCGCGAGTACCTGTAGGCTACCGTGTTCTGCATAGGACGCAAACTCGCGACCTCTGGGATGGGAGGCGGACATGCTAGCGTCTGTCACCAGCACGTCTCTTACAGTGTCGGGGGGAGTAAGGTTTACTTTACTGTATTGGCCTGTGCTGGCCACATTACATATGCAACTCACCTATGAATCCACCGATAGATGACATTCCGAAAAAAAAATGTTTTTCACATTGGCAAAGGTCCAGACAATCCAGTCCAGTAAAATATCTGGTAAAAAACTCATTGTTACAAGTAAATAGCCATGGACCGCGATCGCGTACCAAAACATTTCTCTTTCTGTCAAGGAAGTAAACAATCCACATTTTGGCACATTCTTTAGTTCAGCAGGGCAGACTTTATTCATTCAAAGCTGGCACCTCGGCTTTCCACAGTGTCCAATGTTCATTCGACCATGTAAAAGTAAACACATATCTTTATTTTTGTTACCAGCATCTCACTCCTTAAAACTATGGACGGTACAAAGTTTCGCAACTTTAAAATCACACACTGCAAGCGGAATGGATTAATTTCAGACTGCCGCAGACTGACAAATTTGACAGATTTGGCGTTGCTACATGAAGGCAGGACAGCGCTGGGATGGAACTTTCGGACATAACAGCTGCAGCGCAGCGCTTCACATTTCTCAGCAGAATTAGGCCTACACACCCCACTATATTTGTAAATAAGGTTTGATATATTTTAACTACTGTTTATAAGTCGTTTTTTTATTAAGATTTGATCAAATAAAATCAATTTTATACAACTAAACCTAATGCAATGTGCACTGGGAAGAAATGGCTATTGCAGTATTATTTATTATTATTTAAATAGGCTAAATAATAATACAATTGTATAAAGTCTAAATAAAATAGTAGTCCGTAGCAGTATATATTCTGTAAAAGTAGGCCTATAAAATAGAAGGCAATCGACTAATGTCCCATCCCCTGCAAACCCCAGACATCGTAGAGATGGAGGCCGGATGGGCTATTAACAAGAACAATAGGATACAGACGTCTCTGGGCATTGCGTTCAGCTGTAATTCCTTAGACAAAAGTTGGATAATTTGTTTCAGTAACGTGTGTCACCAGTAGTGGCTCGTCTATATGGGCAGGTAGGGCAGTGCCTTTTTCTGCCTTTTTCAGGGGGGGCTTTAGTACCCTCTAGCCCCCCCTCCCGACGCCACTGTTTATGTGGGGCAGAGGATGTCTCTGCCCCACATAAACTCCAGTGCCCCACAGTTTTCCAATGTAAATCTGTGGCCAGATATGAAACTGCAGAAAACCCTAATAGGAAGCCGTTGCGACAGAAATAATTCTGCCCATCTTACTGTTGACGTAAGGGCCCAATGTAAAATAGCCCACACAATATTAGTCTGCACTGGAACTTTGCCTGTCAGATAGATGTCAAACATGGCGAGTAGGGTTGAGCAACCTGTATGCAACAGCGTGAAGTTTCTTTTAGAGAACTCGTAAAAGATTGGATATTTGAGAAAAGATAGCTATCAAGGAACTTGGTCTAGACATAAAACATAATTATCAAGCAAAAGACAAAGGTAGGGCATTCAAACAAACATTTTAACAGTAGTGTTACGATAAGAAGAGTTTTGTCAAGTAGCTAGGGCGTTTGTGTGCAGCAGCACGGTGTAAAATATAAAACCTGTATTTTGTTAAACATAATCGATCATCATATGAATCTGCCCCACCAATTTTTCTGATCATGAGCTGCTACTGTGTGCCATGCTGCCTTCACCCCCATTAGTCGCCACGTCGCATTGCTCAGCATTTGCATAAATTGTATCTATTTTTGCACTGCCTATTTGGCTTTGCAACGGCTACTTGTTTCTTGTCACTGTAAATCACCAACTCTCATTGAAAATGAATGGCAGCCGGTCGCTTTGTCTTTCTCCTGTGTTGTCTGTGTGACAGAAAAAGCAGAAAAAATTTAGGCAAAACGGTCGCGTCAAACTATTTACATAATTCCACATCGGCGATAAAAAAGACAAGACTATTGTGGACTGACTAAACTGACTAAATAATAATCCAGCATCAGCAAAGATGTTTAACAAGAAAATATATCTCCACGAGAATGTCCAGGAGCAGCAGAAACTTTAGGCGGAATTTCAGGATGAAAGTGATCCAGTTATTGGAGACTGTTGCACTATGTGGGAAAGTAGCGTGCCTTGTAATGCCAATGCAATCTTGTTCATATTAAGCAAGTGGTAAAATGTTGACTTACTATAACCATATCCGAGGTTTGCAGTGATACTTTCCCAAATGTTTTCTTAATTCTGTATACTTTTTGCCTATTATAAAATCTTTTACAGGCTGCAGCAGAATGTGAACAGTGGGTTGTTCCGCTATTGTCATGTGACGTCTGTTTCGGTGTGATTTGTTAAACAAATTTCATCGCCAGGCGATAGTATGAAAAATCTACCTTACAGTGAATAATATAAATGGCACATTTTCGCCTCGCAAACTTTAGTGTTGTGTGTGTATGGTGTCATTTAGTATAATGCATTTAAGATAATTTCACCTCGCTTTTTTCGTGTCATTTTTTCATGTCATTTCGTGTGCTTCAATCTACACCGTCTAACAGTGTGAAATGGCCAGCTGCGACCTTGCCACTGGAGTGACATGATCTTATGGATACATCTGTTTATCAGCGACAGCAGAGGAGGGGATGTGGGTGGATAGACTGGCAAGAATTTCTGAAAACTTTTTAGCATTGGAAAACCTGTCGTCGCTGTTAAAGACCCAGGATTCCAAAGTGTCTTCCTTTTTAGTCTAACAATTATGAATGACAGCTTGTTTTCTAAATTAATATGCTTGGATTTAAAAGGGGAAAAAATAAAAATAATGTAGTTGATTATATTTTGCTTGCCATGACAATTAGCAGCACATCTGGCTCCGTGATTGAGAGAGTAAGTCAAACATCTGGTACAGCACTAATACTGTTTAATGTGTGAATTTGGAGGACCCAGGAAAATGGAGAGGCAGTGATGAGGCTGGAGCAGCCTGTGAGTCATTCTGTAAAAATAAGAATAAGGTTTTTTTATGTGTATTTGTTTCTCTGTTGTTTTTTGGACCTTGCTTTTAATGAAAAGCATATCATGAAATAACAGATTCTATAATAATATTAATGTGGAATTAACTCCTCGATTGTCTTACCACCCCTAAGTCAACATTCTCTGCCCCACTCACTGGGGCAGAAAAGCTGTATGAAGATGCATGTAGCTACAGGGAGACACTCAGGTGTGAGAGTTTGAATACAAAAACAATTGTTTTTGTATTGTCATTTTTTACAAGCACAAGTAATTGTAGATACAAATCGAGGTGTGTCACTAGTGTCAAGTGGTGTCTTGTACTGCTCATGCCAATATAGACTCTCTGTGACACACAACAAACCAAGAACGAACAGGTCAAGACACTAGCAGGAAAAGCCTACATCCCCCAGTATAGTAGTAGATCAACAGTGAGTTAGTCAATGAGCTTAAGCCATCACTGTGTAAAGTAGTATTTGCCACATCACTCACCCACTCACCAAAGGGCTTAAGAAAGTAAATGGCTGCTCGCACAGCTAAAACAAGTCGATTCAGTCAACATTAGCTCTGTTTGAAGAATCCATGTCCTTGGGCCCTATAGAAACAGTGTAACAGCATTACTCAGTTTTTATTGTCATTAAAGGTGGCAGACTATCACACACATAATGTAGTGTCAAATTCCATTCTTGGCTGGTATTGGAGCAATATATTGGCTGCCGTACAACTGGAAAATTATGAAAAGGCTTGGCTAATTTACCTATTTACAACAAATAACGTGTATTAAATAAAAAATATCTTTCAATTCACTCTAATAAACTACCCTGTTTTTTGTTACATTAAGGTGAGCCAGGAGGTGAGCAAGGATAGCGCTACAGATAAGATAGCTCTTAATCATCTTGAACTAAAGAAAATATGTATTAAAATGATACACAGACGCACATCCTTGTCACAGCCATTCTTCCATGTGTCAGTACCCCGCAGGGCGAAACCACAGATAGCGTTAAAGGTTATTCCAGTCATGGAACCATGGCAGTGTAAATAGCTTGATGGCTAATAAAGCGTACTATAATCAGGGGTTAGGTAAAAAGATTGGTTCCAGAATGGTGATTCAGACACCTGCAAAAAATGTATAGGATGGGGAGGAGGAGATAGGTGAAGTGAGGAAAATGAATGAGCATAGAGCCTAGAGGATATAAAGAGATGGAAGAGGGCCAAACTTCTGTTGCCAATGCCATAACCTTGTTATGCCATAACCATGATTTAGTGCTCTGTGGTGATTGGTCAGACTCCCAGCCAAAAAATGTAACCTTTGACCACCCCTAAACAGGCTTTTACTGAATCTTCCTCGTGTGCATTTCCCCAGTGAAAATGAAAGGTTGTGGCGGAGTCCACATCAATACTCAATACTAGAAAGCCTCGATAGTGTGTCAGGCTAAAATAGGGGACAAATTTACCCGTATCTCCCCACAGTCCTGGCAAACGAGGCTAGACCAAGAAAACCAATCGACAGGGTAACTTGGCCAGAAAGGCTAGTCGAGGGCCTCCTCAGAATGGACACTTTGACATGCAAAATCAGGCTTTGGGAGCTCAGAGGAGGGGACAAACCACCCACCTCTAACAACCACCACTGTGACTCAGGATTATTATACCCAGGAATGATGAAAATGGAGGAGAAATAGTAGAGATGGAGCTATAGCCTTGGCGCCTGGTGGGTCATTTAGCTATGCACTTATAAAATGAGATCCCTGCGCAGTCTGTGCGACACATTAGAAAGTCTAATGCCTGTCTGGGGAGATAAAGAGAGGAACGGCGGCCCTAATCTCTGTCTACACAGGACAGCACGGTGATCAAATTCGCACACAAAGGCCTCACAAACCTGCCTCATACAGTTCTCGTTTGTCTTGCCCCTTTCAACATACGCAAGTGTGCGCAACTTGCCCTTATAGGGTATGATAGTCCTTAGTAACAGAACAACACTCAGAAAGGAGTGAAAGCAATGTAATGTAATGAGAGAAAAAACACCTGTTCCTGTCTTCGGTAAAACAACTGCATGTTTCAATAATGTTTCATTTAGACCAGTTCCGAGACTGAAATGGTACAAGCCAAGTATACAGGTCACAAGCGGTAATACTATTTGAAAAATAAAAGGCAGGGGAGCGGATATGTGCTGTATGCCCCATTCAAAACGCTCATAGAAAATATCTCCCTGAAAAGCGCCAGCTGCAGAATTTAAATATTTCATTAAGGTATCCTCAAGGTACAGTACATGCCCATACACTTCACCTATAAAATGTATGCAACCATGATGCTTGTTAGCGCCTCACATTCTCATGTTTAAAGATGCCGAGTTCATCTGACGTTCCCGACGCGGCTTGTGAAAGGAAGAAATCACCAATTCCCCTGTCAAACACAGAACTTGGAGAGAGCTTTTTATTGAACGCCCCCGACCAGGAGCATTCTATTAACTCTAATTAATGATACTGTATACCACCTCGGCTAGCAGGCTAGCACCTCCGTCACTACGAGGACGTAAGAGTCGATCAGCCCAGTCTCGACTCTTCTCTGTCTTGGTGCCACAATGGTGGAATGAGCTTCCTGCTGCTGTCAGGACAGCAGAATCACTACCGATCTTCCGCAGTAAACTTAAAACCCACCTCTTCAAAATCCACCTGGGTACCCTTGGCCACCTCGTAGCACTAATCCCACTAACGGAAGTCTTCTATAACAAACCTTTATCTGTCCTCTGTCTATTCTCCTTTGCTCTATTGAAAGAAAGAAAAAATATATATATATATATATCCTTTTTACTTGCCGGTATTTAGGCTGCTAGCAATTAATGATTTTTTTATGGACTGAATAATGATTTTTTTTAGGAATATATTGAGTAATACATACTGAAAAATGCAAAAGTGAAGTAACCATGATGTCGTGATGCTGTCATCATTCTAGGAAAATGTTGTTTGCTTGCAAGAAATATTGTTTAACCCTTTTAAACTGTTGTTGACAAATGTACTGATTGTTGCTTTTTATAAAAGCGCCTGCTATATGCTATAAATGTAAATGTGTACAGCGCATTCGGAATATACGTCTCGATTGGGTTTTTTACCTCTTGCTTGTTTACGGTCAGCTCTGTGCAAACAAACTAGTCAACGTTTTACAATGCTGGGCTAGAGATGCATGCCCAAAAGAAAAGCCCACATTTATGGTCGGAAGGATAAATACACCTACTTTTAAACTACTACTAGGTTTTTGGATATGCGCAAATATCGTGTTGTGTAGCCATAGGAGATACGTCATGGGGGGCATTTTACGTTAATCAATATATGCACGGCTGCATGTAAACAGAAAAATTAGTGGAATATTCATTCATTTTAGCCATGTAAACAGCTTAGTTGTTGTCTTTTTCGGAGTAAGGGCAAAAAACGGAATATTTTGTGCATGTTAACATAGTCAGTGTAAGTCTTTGCATAAACCCAGCACCCCTCACATTCACAGACAGAAACAGATCTTATCCCAGATTGAGCTATGATGCCGTGTCAGGGTGTCATGAGTGTGTGACAAATTGTGACATAGAATACATTCCACTGGGTCTTATAGCTTCGCACTCACACAGACATATTATGTTTCTTTTATTCCTTACTTCCTTGGTCATTCCCTCGCCTTCCTTAGTTGTGTCCACCACTGTCCTTTCTTCCTCTCATTTTTTCCTTCCTTCCTTCCTTCCATCCTTCGTCTGTTCATTTAATTCACACTGGGTTTTTTCTCTGCATTTTTTTAGAGGCTGTTTAACTTAATTCCTGTTCAGAAAGCACAGGTCCTGCCACGTATTTGTTCCAGGCAGCTAGGGTTTAGCCAACTCTGTAATTGGCCTGTGGCTAATCCCCGCCTCTCTCCACAGCCACTTTCAATAGTGAACTAAATGACTAATTCATCTGCAGGTAGCACAAATTGTTTTGAGGAGTGTGTCTATTTCTCTGTGCACTGTACAAAAATAATAATAGAATACGGCGACGACTCCAAGGGACTTCAACGTGCGCGCCTCCCACGTTTCAGTAGAATCAGAAACTGAATGCCTAAGCAACACAAGAAGCGGCATGTCAAATATACAGTCTACTGTGTACGCTCTACCGGGACACAGCGTGATAAATGACGCGCGTGTTATTTCTTAACAGCTCTGGGAAACAGTTGGGGATACTGCACAACTTGGAGGCCAGCACGGTATTACCATGCAGATACCTGCAGAATGCTGCAGATTAATAGTGATGGGATGATACGATGCCACAAAGAATTCATTATCCCTGTTCTCAAATAAATGAGCCTTGAGCTGCTACTGGCCTGCTAGCGCCTCAGATATAGCACACGGTTTTAATGGAAGCTGGCAGCAGGGGAGTGTGTGTGTGTATGTGTGTGTGTCTGGCTGTGCGTAGGTGGTTATGGGACCGTGTTTATGCACGTACACAGCCACGCTGGTCTCCATACACCCTCATGTGTGACAGCTCCACGTGCGTGTTAAGACGAAACGGGGACGTGGGTGTGAGTCGGAGGTGTATTGTGCACGCGGCGACGGAGGCGGGATTCTTCAGGCCTTTCGGGAGACAGCTTACGGGGCATATCCTACAGTGGGCTTGCCTGGAAACGCAAGCCATATAAGGCTTATTGAGTTTCCTGAACAGTCACTCTATGGATTAAGCAATCGCCGTCTCATGTCGAAGTGGGCGTAGGAGTCTGTCTGCTAAGTGCCGTATAACAGCCTACATACTGGTTACTTTATAAATGGTAGCTTCAGTGTACAGCGGGACATTAGACATCTCTGTCTCTGATCGATGTACAATACAATCCATTTGCCAAAGAGATGGAGAGCCAGCCCGACAAAATGGTCCCTCTGTTCTGCAGTGGAGCTCAGTGGGCAGGGTGCAGCATGAACAATGTCGTGGTTGGGGGTTGATTGCAAGGGAAGCAAATGATATTAAATATGCATGCAATCAGTGGCTTTTGAGGAGCATCCCTCAAATGGCATATATTAGGATGAATATCATTTTATTAGCTGTGAAAAGCCTAAGATGGCACGTGATGCAAAGTAGATTCGGCTGTTTTGGACCGTTCTTAATACCCTGCCTTTTGTCGGTGTTGTGCGTGTGCGTGTTTGTGTATACATATGTGCATGTATCCACGTGCATGTGCCTAGACTCTCTTTGTATAAGTTGACATTCAGTAGACTTAAAGGGACAGATTTTTTGTCGGTGTGTGTGTGTGTGTGTGTGTGTGTGTGAGTGTGAGTGTATCTATCCTTAAGAGACCATTGTCACAACTCCACAGAGGAGGGGTAACACTAGCAGCCAGTGACATAGCCCTGCAGCACAGACACACACACACACACAGACACACACACACACCAAGCCTGCTGACACAGAATTCACACACACACCAAAGCACTGAACCGCAACACAATTGTTTGCTCGGCTCTGCATAATTCTTTGCACAATCTTTCTGTTCATCGCCAAGTTTCTCCATAGACATAGGATGATGCAATGCGTTGCTTTCATATTTTCTAACCTAAACTGGTTGGAAAGCTCTATTCTATTCAATTCTTGTTATGTTCTATTCTGTGTTCTGGTGCTCCTTAGTTTATTATAGCGTGTTTGATTACTATGTAGTGTTTCTGCGTCATTGCACAATATTAAATGGACTGTGTGCTAATCACACCTTTTACCCCACCCTAGCACCGCTTTCTTCCTCTCTACTTCATTGTCTCTCTATCTCCACCAGCACTACCCGCCCTCTGGTTTTCTCATTACAGTCCAGAAAGCATCTTTCGCAGCTTGGCACAGCCTGTCTCATTCGCCTCTCCTCACTTGTAGCCAATATGTAAGCATCTGGCCTGAGCCTCTCCAACACAAGCTGTTGAACAGTTAAATCCACCATACCAGTAATTGGGGTTGCAACACCTTGTCTCCTGTGTGTGTGTGTGTGTGTGTGTGTGTGTGTGTGTGTGTGTGTGTGTGTGTGTGTGTGTGTGTGCGTGCATGCATTACTGGTGTGTATGAATGATAGCGGGTTCAGCTAACAGCACTTAAAGACACTTGCGTGTGCGATACACGACTGGTACCGCTTAGCCTCTGCAGCGCTGTTATTGCCAATTTGTGTATCATAAAAACCTGTCATAACCACGCGTAATCACATTATTTCTTATTATAATTACTTGACGTGATATTATACAGGTGATAATATTTCAAAGCATAGGTATAGGCAGTCGATATCATGTCGTGTGAAAACAACCCCTCTGCTTCCATACCTGGATTTTTGGGCTAATACAAACTCTTTCAGTCATGCCTTCCATTTTAGATCAATAGCAC
>JAOEHI010014456.1:0-30751 GCA_025447815.1 Percopsis transmontana
ACTGCACACAAGAATTTCACCTACTGTTGCACTTGTGTATATGGTAGTGTGACAATAAAGTGATTTGATTTGATTTTTTGATTTTTGAGGTGATCTGGTTGGCAGCAGAACATGGCAAACAATTCTTTTTTTTTTATTTCTTATATATAAAACATGACACATTTGTAGCCTCCAGCACTTGATTAGCTATTAAAGAGACTTTCACATGGCATAGCATTTCCTGTTTTCACAGTGAAGAATGCTAGCTATGCCATGCTAGCTAACAGATGGGCTGTCTACACACTGCTGCACACTTCCAGCCACTGACGCATGCATAGCCCAGCCAGAGGGTGCAACATATGGCACGCCAGCCATAGATACAGTACAATATGACCGTAGATTTATACAAGGTCATGATGTGGCCCAGGGCACCCTTCCCCCAAGCTGGGGCTGGCAGACAGTTCTGCCACTGAATGTCTACAGTTTTTGTGAGATCACTCAGAAGTGAAGTGGGATGCATGGCATGCACAGAAACCAAAGAATCTATTGTCTTCAATGAGCAGAATGTTCTTTCTCCTCGGCCAGATCATGCCTACCCTTTAGTGTCAGAGCAGATCGGTGAGCATATAAGGAATCCACAAGTGGGTCGTATATACTGTAACCAAAACCATTAGGAAGGCCACAGGGAAACTTGATACATGCAGAATTATTTCCACAGGCTAGTCAAGTTAGTTCTGCTGTTTAGTAGCCTTTTGTGCGTTAAATCAGTTTCTTGCTTCTTCCAGTTGGCACCCATTCTACTTTTTGCTGTAGCCATAATTTCCCATTGCCATTGAGGACCTTTTTGCATGATATTCCTTTCTTCTAGCCTCCTCCTTTACTAATTTATATATTTAATTCACCATTTCAGTTGAATACGTAACTATGCAAATATGTGCTTTTATGGCCATTGTTTAGTGACCTATACTGCCGCGGGGCGCTGAAATGTACCTGCTAAATCCACCTTTTTTTCATGCAGTGTTCCAGACTGAAGCTGTACAACTGGTTGGTCTAGCTACTGCAATCAAGCAGATGGTTTTCCTTCCTTCATTCATGATTAGTATTTTCCCAACGGAGCAGTTTCACTTGAGCCACTGTTGAATCAGTATTCATTATCTCAAAAAAGAATAGACGCTACTATTAAAAAGCACAAGTAACACAAGGTCCTACAACCCTGGTTCAGGCCTTGGAATCAATCATTTTACCAGACATACTCGCCATGCTGAATTAGGTCAGTGGCACTGATTTTAGCATGAACCTGATCTTTTTCAGTTAATTTGAATGGTATTTGAATTGCCGGACATAGGAACCATCTCTGGTTAGATGACATTGTGCCTCTTATTTGTTCTGAATCCATCTTGCCATTCCCCATGAATAAATGGAGATAGCAATAGTGGTTACTTATTTCACAGGAAGTTTGACCTTTGTCTGAGAATAGATAGATTTTTTTCTTGGTGCTTAATGCCTCCATTTTGTGTAAAGAATGAATGCCTCGTCAGTCCTCAATCTGCCCGTCCTTTAACTTTCCTCTCACTTACTGCCAGTGCTCAACAATGACCGAGTTTGGCGTTCATAGCTTTCCTCTTTGAAATAAAAACCAGGAGGATATTTTGTTCCTCCAGCATGCCGTTTTTTGTTTTTGTTTTTTTTTGGTGCTTTCTGCATAGTGATGCAAGTGGATGCCATGACACAACACCTTTTATGTGTCATGACCCATCTTTTAATATGTATAGTGTCTGTGTCGTGTAAATGTGAGGTTTTTTTTATTTGGGTGCCCTAGGACTGACATTGTAGCAAATGGTTCAAGTCTTAAGTTGAAAACAGGATTTTTAATAACTGAAAATCATATCCATTTTGAATTTTCAGTGATTCACAGCGGAGTTACTTAAATTGGGTTTTTGTATTTTGTGGAAATGGACGGAAGTGTAAGCAACTATCTCTTGACTCATGCTTGTGTTGAAATTCAGAAGAAGAGGAAGGAACTGTTTGTGTAGAATTGAACCTAGCGCAGCCAACCAAACATAACGCCCATTAATTGCATTGTCATTAGACTTGCTAGAAATATCTTTCATAATATCTTTGTTTTGTTACCAAAAATGAATACACACTTTCCCCCTGCCAGCATACTTGTTCTTGTGTTTGTTTTGATATTGCCCCACCACTAATCTGTTCCTATCAAATATTGTAATCTCCCAAGCGTGCCCGTTACATGGGCTCTGGAGACAAGATGCCGTTATAGGCTGAGTAGGAAAGCACACACATCAAAAATAATATTTGAAACCTAAATTGGGTGGAGTCACCAGATGTTTTTTGGTTTTTCATCTTGTTTCTCTTTTTAATGAAATATATATTTGCATAAAGCTGGTGGCAAGCTATAAACAGCCTCTTCTTGTTTTGTAGTTTTGAGGACGACTGGTGGGACTGGGTGGGACATGTTAATAGGAGAACACGGTCTGAAAGTTTGAGGGCACAAAGAGCTTGTTTGTGGTCCTTCATGCCCTCTGTGGAGCGTCTATTCTGATTTCAAAAATGGTTAAAAAACAAACAAACCACAAAGCCAGTGCATTTTGGTGAACTCGAGAGACCTTTACCCTGCGCAGTGCCCTTCCCGCAATTTGTTACTAAATCCACAGAGATGGGGGGGATCCGGTACGTCTGGGATTAAACTGCACTTTTCTGACATCAGATAGGTCACCCTGGTTGATCCCGAACATAACCAGGATGAGGTCACACAAATTCTAAAGAAAGCTATTGACCAGTGAATCCTGCTTTGTGATTTCGCTGTGTATTCTCACCCTAATCGAAGGCTTGAAGGTAATCGAAGGTTGAGATCAGCTGCTTATTATGTTTACTTCCATAGCATGTGAATGGCCAGTGCTAATCTAGGATACATAATGACACCCAAGACATGGAGTGGGTGTCAGAGATGAGCGTTCATTTACGTAGGCATGTTGAGAAAACCTTATGCCCTAAAAAAAGTGTGTGTGTGTTGCACTTCGGATTCTCAGGCCCTGATGTACTGCCTATCGTTAAGTCATGCAGCCCTTTATAGTCTCATAGTGGATTATGTATCCCTGGATTGCTTTCCCACCCCCTTGTCATTCACTTGCACTTGGTTTGCTGAATCACCTTTCCTTGGTGGAAAGAGTTCTTCTATGCCAGTAGCCTTCATCCCAATGCATGTGTAAAGGGAAATTGTTATCCGTAAGCAGGAAGGTATTAAGTAACCCAATTTTTTTTTTTGTCTTCTAACACACAGCTGGAAAGAACACTACATCTTCAGATGGATTCCAAGAGGCATTACTCACAACTTGGCCAAGAACTGTTTTGTATCCTGTAGCCGTAATGAGCATAGGGGAGAATTTGCATTGGAAACTTCAGAATCACTTTTTCTTGGAATTCTTTTCTATTCCTTTTAGTGTCTAGGTGATAATACACTCAAGGAAACTGTTGACGTGGCGAAGAACCAACATTTACTATGTATTCCTAAATTACTCTGGTTTCCATAATCGGATTGTTTTAGTGTTTAATTGATGTATTTTTTGATTAAATATTTAAATACACTAGAATTTAATTATACAACATCAAACTGAAATTGTCTGAAAATATCAGGTGATTTCCAGTCACCACTATGAATACAGAATCTGCTCTCGGTTGTATGAAGTGAGTCATGCAAGAAACAAACACCACTTAATTACACGACTTGTGACTGACTGAGGTCCTCCCCCACAGCACTAAATAAAATGAAAGTAGGTTAGATCCTGTTTAGGAATGACACATCCTGCAAGGAGCGTGGCTCTGAGGCACCACCATTCCAAAGAATTAGCATGAATCAACAAGCTCCATAGAAGAGGTTATAGCATTTACTTCAGGTTCATTGTAACACCCAAATGGGTTTTGAAGAAGCTTCCACCATCTTTTAAAATGATGAACCGGTTTGGCTCGTTTTTATTATATTAGCATAAGCCTTTGAAGTGGAACCCTGAATGACATTTGACATTGCATCAAGAAACCGATAATGTTTTATGATGTAATATGGTATATTGTACCGTGGCTGTTACCATATAATATGGTAACAGCCCTTTGAGAATTGCACCTAAAATGGAGCACTTATTGCAACCCCATGTAAGTGAATGAAGTGTGTCTTTGGTATTTGTACAGTGGTCTAGGGGTAGACTTATTCTCCCTTAGCATTTCACTTAGTCAAGTGTAGAGCAATCCGGTGTGTGCACCTCCATGTCCGTGTAAAGAACAGCTTGGCATCATGACCTTCAGGCTTCCTGTTTTTCATCCCGTCCTATCAACCAGGCTATTTTCTGTCAACAAGCGAACCTTAGCGTTTGTTTGTTGGCTTTGTAAAAGCTCTTTCCTCATGATGCTTTCCAAGGCTCTGACTCAAAGCTATTGTTTGTTCCCCTTGCTGATGTGAGTTACCCTGGTTCATCTCAAAATGATGCGTTTGTATGCACCCTCTGTGTTTCACTTTGAATTATCATTGTAAAGAGCTGGGCTGGGTTAAACGTGTGACATTTGTGGTTAAGTCGGCTGTTGTTCGTTGTTCTGGATTTTGTTTTGATGTGTGACAAGGGTGTATTCAGTCTTGCATAGTGCTGACTGCAGTACAAAAGTCTGCATGCTGTGTTCTAGAGTGTCAGGCTGGAAAATGGCGCTGCATTCACTCAGTCAGTGCTGTGGTTATAGTGAGCTGTTCAATAGCCCTGGCAGGGGAATGGCAGGAGCTGCCCCACTGGCCGCGTTCTACTACAGTGTCTGGCCACATCCTAAATCCTGTTTTATTCCCCTAAATATGGAGCTTAAATATATTGAGATGCAAAACCTCACCAAAGACTATGGAAAATGAAGTCTACAAGGAAGTGAATTTCTATTACTGAAGGGATTTCCAGTACAAACTATTATTATAAAAGGAAAATTACAAATATAAAAGTTCAGTTAGCTTTCAAACAAGGTGACGGTAGTAATTATATCTGTGAAAATGTGCCCATTTCAGTTCTTCTTGCAGCGGCCCTTGTTTATTCAATCAATTTCTATTCTCTCAGGCTTTGCTCTCCATCACTACCAGCATATGGTATATCATTTTTAACGTTCATTCACTCGTTGATTTACTGTATTTCAGACTCAAACAAATCCAGAATGGATATGATGACAGTTGTTAATGGTAGCAGTAACTAACGTCAGTTCACTGTTGCCACTGTAACTGCACTGTTTGTGTGTTGGCATTCCAGTCTGCCCTGATGTTGAGCTTGTCTCTACCCGTCAGGACATACCTGGCCGTTTTGTTACTCTGCCAGTCTGGGGGGGGGGGGGTAAGCAGCCAAAAGTTCTGCAGTGTAGTTAGTGTGCTCCTGCCAGTTGCATAACAGCTGCTGGGCCTCTGCTTAATTGCTGAGCTTTCTCATTTTTGTGTTTTTATGAGAATACGTAATTTAGATACATTGTGCTGCGCTGGGCACTGAATCTGCTATTATATATTGAAGCCATTGCTATAAAAGAACTGAGCAATGCAAATGGTTGAGCCAGGGTCTTTCCGAGCTATGGCGTGCCTTAAGCAAAATGTGTGTTCTTAAACATCAGGTAATCATACCCCCCCTTCCCAAAATGATGGTGGTCTTTTTGTCTTCTCCCTGCCAGGCCTATGAGAGGCGGTTCCCCACCTGTCACCTCATCCCCATGTTCGTGGCCAGTGACGTGGTGGAAGAGGAGACCAGCGAAGATGGAGCCACCCATAAGATCGAGCGGCGCTGCGCCCTGGATGTGGACGCCCCGCGCCTCCTTAAAAGGGTGCGTGGCGTCCCAGTGACATCCATTGTTTACGCAGTATCCATTGTAAAACGCCTACTAGTGATGGCTGAGCCTGTAATGGAAGAGGGACTGTCTGGAGAGATTAGCTATCGGATGATGTTTGGCTCGTAAAATAGGAACAGAAAAGAATCACCTTCTTCAATTCTGCCAAATGAAACACCTTTTTTCCAAATGGATACACAGAATTCAGTCATGTGTACACTGTATTTATTTATTTATTTATTTATTTATACATACTTACGATCCAGTATTGTTTGGAAAATTGTGTAGTATGCCAGTCACTGGCAGTCATGGTAACACTATACGACTGCTCCGTGTCTGTGGTGCAGATTGCAGGGGTGGACTACGTCTACTTCATCCAGAAGAACACTCTGAGCCGCAAGGAGAGGACGCTTCACATCGATTCCCACAACGAGACCTTCTCCAACAGGGTCATCATCCATGAGACCTGCTGCTACTCGGTCAGTAGTCCACAGGCCATGCAGCTTTAATGTTGGTGGGTGGCGTTACCCTGCACCGGAGCATGCATACACCCAACAGGCCCGTGAATGCACCGCCGCGTTCACCCGTGCACCCATGCTGAAGCTTTGGCCTCCCCTCCCCTTCCTGAGTATCTTGTTAGCTATTCTAGCCTGCCACAGACACAAATGCACGCACACATTCACTCATCACTCGTTCTGGATGGATCCACAGCGGTGTGCGGGGGGCAAAGATTAATTTAAAAGAAAGTGCACCTGCTCGTCGGAACTACGCATCGGCTTTTGTTTGTCTATAGTGCCACCTTTCGTTTAGGAGAATATCGCTACGGCACCTAGTTCAGGTCGCGTGGACTATGTATTGCTCAATGGTCGCGCGTCAGGCGTGCGCCTGGTCCGCAGAGGTTCACGGGCCACCCAATGTGCCGATTATGCTCCAGGCTTTAGCTGCTACTGCTAGGTGGCTTAAGTGACTGGATGCAATGTGTTAATGAGGTCAAACACGCTGTATTAGCCTCTAACCAACAATAGTACTATATTTAGGTCCAGGGCTACGCTTGGGTTCTTATAACGCACATTAGCTCCCAATGCTAACAGACAGTAACTGGGATAGATGGCTCAATTGGCACAGGCTAATGGACTCGGCTAAATGTGAATTTTGTACTAACACACCTGCAGTGCAGGTGTGAAACTACATGTGTTCCTTGTGGGAAATATAGCTGTAATTGTGCAAAGCTACTTTTCACAGTGACATTTAGTTCTGTACAACAGCTGATTACAGCTATGTGTGTGTAATTTCAGTGCCACCCTCCTATTCAGCCCTGGAGCCCTTCAGTCTGTTCCTGTATGGCTAATTTGAATGGCCAGACTGACACACACGCACGTGCACACACACCCCCACACACAGCACGCAGTATAAAATTTGCCCTCGGTGTGCGTCATCATCCAGCAGGCTCCTGGTGTGTGGTGTTGCCATAGTAACACGGACATCTTTTTTAAATTTTAATTTTGTGTGCCTTGTGCAGGTCCACCCTGAGAACGATGACTGGACGTGTTTCGAACAGACTGCCAGCCTGGACATCAAGTCCTTCTTCGGCTTTGAGAGCACGGTGGAAAAGATCGCCATGAAGCAATATGCTAGCAGCATCAAAAAGGTGTGTGTGTGTGTGTGTGTGTGTAATAACATGCCGCTCCTGATTATGTATATTACACACCACCACTACAAGCCAGAGACACATTCAAGTGTCTGCACACTTACTGCTTCAAACCCCTTTGTGTGCACGTGCTCATGCACACTGTTAAACACCACAATATGATCTCTGGGCTGAAATGAATATCCATTGCACTCCCATGTAACGTGATGGGTGCAGTGTTTGTAGTGCGGACGTACCATTTGTATAGCTAGGTAGGGCGGGGGTTTGTTTGTGTTGCGTACTCCCCACGCTACTGTAGCATAAACAAGCTTGGTGTCATAGTTTGGGATCGATATTGGCAGTGTAAAAAATCTATTTATTTTTCTTCCATCTCTTGTGTATTTGGAAATGCTAAATCATTGTACAGTGCAATAATGCATACCATGTACCATGATGCAAATCTCGCACAGGATGAATTTAGTACAAGATTGATCGAGGGCAATATCGAGTATGTATTTTTAATAAAAACATGGGTCTTATAGGCACTTAACTTTGACCATTGTTATGGATAATATATATACATAATTGTTTTACTTACGATGATGTATGACCTATTAACTTACTGACAAATGTACTTATTGTAGATATCTCAGTGTAACAGTGTCTGCTAAATGCTGTAAATGCAGACTAGAAATTATAATCGACACCGCTTTTACATCTTGCGTCGTCTGGTATTATTTGCCTCTCTTCCCTCTCTTCCCTGGCCCCATGTTGCTCTCCAGGGCAAGGAGATCATAGAGTTCTACCTGAAGGAGCTGGAGGATGATGGGATCACCCACGTGCCCCGCTGGACGCCTTCCTCCCTCCCCCTGCCTCTCCCCCGGCCCGCCAGCCTCTCCTCCAGCCCCCCTGTGCTCCCCACGCTCCAAATCACCCCTGCCGTTGCCATGGTCGTCCCTCTCCCTGCGGACGCCAAGGACAGCGCTGCTCAGGAACCCAGCAAGGATTGTAGTGCTGTCCTGCCCGATAGCCTGGCAGATATTCAGGCTGGCACACCAGACGGTTGGTACCCACAGCACCAGAAATGGCCTTTTTGTTAGCTTCAATAGGAATATACAGGTTGAGGCGTGTCTCGGGACGTTTTCCTCCAATCATTTGCAGCGTATTCTTGTGCTTTTGTCGTTCAGACAAACTGGACGCTGACTACATCAAGCGTTACCTTGGCGACCTCACCCCCCTGCAAGAGAGCTGTCTGATTAGGCTACGCAAGTGGCTGCAGGAGACTCATAAGGGCAAGGTAACTCCCACACCCCCCTTTTTTCTGTTCAGGCGACTAAAGCGCACATTCAAGGTAAACGTCTGTTTGGTTTGGAGTGCATGTGTCAGTATGGCACCTCAGTGCTGATGGGGCCTGCACTCTCTACTCCCCCCATTGGCTCACGCCGTTCTCTGTCCCTCGCTCTATCCCTTTCAACCACTCTTTGGTGGAATGTTGTGTTTCGAAATACAACACACAGTAAACACATTTGGTGTTCTGGGGCACTCTATTAGCGAGTGTACCATTAACCACAATGCTCTCGCCTTGCGAACCAGATCCCCAAGGACGAGCACATCCTGCGCTTCCTGCGGGCCAGGGACTTCAACATGGACAAGGGCAGGGAGATCCTGTGCCAGTCGCTGACCTGGAGGAAACAGCACCAGGTGGACTACCTGCTGGAAACCTGGACCTCACCTCAGGTTCTCCATGACTACTACACCGGGGGCTGGCACCACCACGACAGAGGTAGGCTAGTAGTCCAGGTGGGGAGAGAGGGAGGGAGGGAGAAGAGAGGGAGACATTGTTGTAGGTGCATTTACAAGATCCGTGTACAGAGATGAAGTGCATTCAGTTTCTCTATTATGCAACTTTATATCTGTACTAATGCTGCGTTCTCCGATTACCAGACAAGAGTCAAGTTTCACACACAAACCCATGAGGCCAATTTGTCAGTGTTACTATGATACCCATATAGTTATTTTACTCACACACTCATTGTTAGTGTCTTTTCTAAGCTGCCATGATGTCGTTATTTGGAACAGATGGAGTGAATGCTACTGATGAACATAGATGTTCCCTATTCCGTACTTTTCGCTCCGTCCTTTTATCTCTTTATTTCTACTGCTTTAGATGCATCTCCTTTTAACACTCCTCCCCATGCTATTTTTATACAACGTGTATGTGTAAAACCAAAACAGTATTTTCTATTCTAATCTTTGTAACTGCCACAACACAGAGAACCAGACAAGCAAATAATAGAAACGCGTCCTCGTCTTTTAGCAGAGACTTGTAATAGTAGTAGGTTAATGCAGTCTGATGGAGCGGGGTTGTGTTTGATTGATCCCGCAGACGGTCGTCCCCTGTATATCCTGAGGCTGGGCCAGATGGACACCAAAGGACTGGTTCGAGCTCTGGGAGAGGAATCCCTGCTCCGACACGTAAGAAGCACCATTTCAACTTAGTACAAACTGATTCCCAAACATGTTTGTGGGTCTTGCGGATATTCCTCTAATGTCTTCCCCAGGCTAAGGGTTTATAAACTTGTTCTATCTAACTGTCACTCTTGATAAAAATTCCTAAAATGTAAATCTGTTGCATGACTCCGTGTCCTTAACACATCAGGCAGTTAAGGAATAAGAGATAAAATATACATCTGTTTCATTCCTTATTTGTGTTTGCTCTAATCTTTGGCACAACATGTTGACTTGTCCCGTACACCCGGGGTTTGTACAGTCATGAAAAACCTGGAAAAGTCATGGAATTTGAAAATTGCTCTTTTGCAGGCCTGGAAAAGTATTGGGGAAAGGAATACAATCACAAAAGCCTTGTCATTTCAGGTGCTGTCAATCAACGAAGAGGGTCTTAGACGCTGTGAGGAAAATACCAAGGTGTTTGGCCGACCTATCAGGTAAACGGATATTGTGGCAGATCAATACCAGCTCCCCTGTGTGCAATTGTAACACCTGCCTTGGGTATGGAACAGTGAAATGCACTGGTATTTTAATTAAGGAACAGGTATAAATTGGGGGCATGATCACTGCTGGGCCTTGTTCCGAGTGCTTGGCTCAGTTGGAGAGGGGGCAGCATCTGTCATCCATCAACCTTGTCAGATAGGGGACAGGAATGTGTGTGGCGTGAGCTACAAGTGGATAACACACTAGCCCACGCATGGAATGCAGGACAAAATAGAAAGTCCACGTTATCAGCATCACTACAGTGACAAGTGGTGGGAAAAGAGGCCAGAGACATTTGCATGTGTGGGTTCCTGTGCGGGCCCTGAATGTCAGGGTAAAACAAATTATCCAAATGTTAGACTAGAGAAGATGTTGACATTTGTACATACTCATTCATCCAGCCTTTGTGTAAATGATATTCTAAACTGAATATGATCGTTTTGTGTCGTCTCCTGGACTGATTTATGTAGATTCACTTCCAAGAATCTTCCAATTATTTCGAGAAATTACAAATAAATTTTGGCTTACAGTAAGTACCTGCTGTATGTAAGCACATACAGTAAGCACTTACAGTAAGTACATGCTGTATGTAAGCACATACAGTAAGCACTTACAGTAAGTACTTTGTAAGCCACAAGTCACGTTGGATAAAAGCATCTGCTAAAAGATGGAAGAAATGTAGGTCCAGAGAAAGAATTTTAGATTTTTGAAATGGCGGGGGTGGGGACTATCCAGTGTCTCTGGTCCGTTAATCCTCATCCTAATCCTCTCCTGTGTCGTCCTTGGTAGCTGCTGGACGTGCCTGGTGGATCTGGAAGGTCTCAACATGCGACACCTGTGGCGACCGGGAGTCAAGGCCCTGCTGAGGATCATCGAAGTGGTCGAAGCCAATTACCCAGAGACTCTAGGGCGCCTGTTAATCCTGAGGGCTCCCAGGGTCTTCCCCGTCCTCTGGACGCTGGTGAGAGCAGGGAAAACACAGTCATCTCACACACACCACCTATAGCATTATTGGATGACCTTATAAGTGTCAGCAAGCAACACTGAAATACAGCGTATGGAGTGGTCATAGGTCATGGGTTTGATCCTCAACACGCCCAGCCCTACCTGTAAGCCTCCTTGAGCAAGATGCCTAACCTGCTCTTTAATCCTTGTGATTGCACCCATTGTAAGCCTCTTTTAAAGCCACGTGTCTGCCAAATGACCTAATTCTAGCTCTGCTAAGTGACCTAGTTGTGGTAAGTGGACAGCTGTAACCCGTTTTTGGTCTCTTCCCCTCCCCTACAGGTAAGTCCGTTCATCGACGAGAACACTCGCAAGAAGTTCCTGATCTACGCAGGGAATGACTACCAGGGCCCCGGAGGACTGGTGGACTACATTGACAAGGAAATCATCCCAGACTTCCTGGGAGGAGAGTGCATGGTGTGTTGTTATAAAGTGCTAATGCTCTCTGTACATGACATTGGCGTCAGCTGTGGCTGCATTTAGAATAACAGCCCCTTTCACAGTCTCTCCTAACCGCATGTGTGGATGTACTTTTGGCAGTGCGAGATACCAGAAGGCGGCCTGGTTCCCAAATCGATGTACCGGACGGCTGAGGAACTGGAGAACGAAGACGTTTGCCTGTGGACCGAGACGATCTACCAGAGCGCCAGTATCTTCAAGGGAGCGCCACATGAGGTGAGCCCCAAGATGAAGAACCTCTGCTTGAGAAGTGAAGGGAGATTTATTTCCCCTATTAAATGGCGCTCTCTGCTTTTTATATATATTTTTTTAAATCCGGATTTCCATATCCTGGTTCCTATGGTGAATTATGTGTGTTGTGTAATTGTAAGTCGCTTTGGATAAAAGCTTCTGCTAAATGACCTAATTGTAATTGTACTGCCATCTAGTGGCTCTCTTGGATTAATTTCAACTGCTCGTCAGGGGGAAATCTGGGACAAATGCCACCTGTGACGTACTGCATTAGTTACTGTGTTCCAGATATGCATGGCCATATGGATTCGGTCTCTTGGAAAATGGGTGGATTTCAGGTTAATGATCCTGTGACCTCTTCAACAGATTTTTTATCACTATTTACAGGCATTTATAGTACAGTCTAATTCCAGGCAAAATACACGGTAGAATAGAATGACTGCAACGACTGAATGAAGACCAATTCTTCAGTGGTTATCATTAAAAGCAACCCAGTCTTTAGTAATGTAATTATTGGTGGTGGGGTCTTGGCCTCAATGGGTTCATTATAGTCTTGTTAAAAGGAGACTTCTCTCTCTCTCCATTTCATCATTTAATATCTTCCCAAGTCCTCTCAAAAGTTTTTTTCATTAAATGATTCTCTCTCCCCCACCCCCACGCCGCCCGCCAGCTGCTAATTGAAATAATTGACGCCTCGTCAGTGATCACCTGGGACTTTGACGTGTGCAAAGGCGACGTGGTCTTCAACATCTACCACTCCAAACGGGCCCCGCAGGCCCCCCGTAAGGACCCGCTGGGAGCCCACGGCATCACCTCCCCCGGGGGCAACAACGTCCAGCTCATCGACAAGTCGTGGACTCTAGGCCAGGACTACAGCATGGTGGAGTCCCCGCTCACCTGCAAGGAGGGGGAGAGCGTTCAGGTGAGCATCTAGGGCCTTAACGGAGGTCTTATTCCCGGGTGGTTGCTCGTGTGCTCTTGGTTTCGGGAAGAAAGTACCGTCCACGCTCTTGAGCAAGGCACTGAGCGCTGGCCCACTGCAGTGTAGCTGCTTGTCTGCCAACACTATAAGATTGTGGTGTCTCTCCTGTCTGCAGGGCTCCCATATAACGCGCTGGCCAGGCTTTTACATCCTCCAGTGGAGGTTCCACAGCATGCCCGCCTGCTCGGCCACCAACCTGCCACGCGTGGACGATGTGCTGGCCACCCTGCAGGTGTCCTCGCACAAGTGTAAAGTCATGTACTACACTGAGGTGTTGGGCTCCGAGGACTTCAGGTAGGTTAACATGTGCATTTGCGTCCATGCTGTGAGGGTGTTGTGTTCATAAAGTTCGGCCTCTATGCCATAGTGGTGCTGTTTATGAAATTATTACTTCGATTTACATTGCAGTTCATCATTTTCACTTCTGTCTCCTTTTCAGTTTTCCGCCTTTGTCTCTGCAACGTACCACATAGTACCACGTCTGACAAAAATTGTATGAATTCAGTTTGTAAAAATAGCTACGAGCGTCATGGGATTTGTAGTATCCCTCAGCTATGAAATGAGGATGCTTCCCACCCTCTTGAGACGTATTCAGGTCCGGCCCTTTCTTTTGTTCTGAGCGCTCCTCTTCTATCACTCACCAACCCTCCTCCTCTTTTGTGTCTTCCTATGAAGAACGGCTTGCTGTGATGTGCAGAGTTTGTAAGTGGCCCTGTGTTTGACCCCTTTTCCGTTAGCACTAGCTTAGCATCCGCGCTACGTATGGCTGTTTTCCCCCTCCCATGCTTTCATGCTTCTTATCACGATGTTGCTCTGTGAATGCGGTCATCTCCCTTTGCTTAGTATTCTTAGTATTGACTAGCAGGCCGCCCCAAGACTTTCTCAACGCACTTTAAGGGTGTTGAAGAAAGGAATCTTTGCACTAATGGGATTCTAACTATTTACTCACTGGTTTGAGCTGCCCTGCTTGCATGACTAACAATATCAGAACACTAGCAGTTTGAGTTGACGATAATACTTTGACTCAGTTAGTGTGTACATGCACTAAGTCACATCCACAGACACTGTCATGTGTCCTTCTACTTTTCTTCTTCTTTTCTTTCTAGTGTTTTCTAGGCTGTCTACATTTTAATTTGTAATACCAACCTTAGCACACTAATTTGAACAAGCTGAATGTCTAGTATTCTTGCTTGCTTGAACGTAAAATAAGGTCTATGGAAATCTGACAAATAATGTCAAGCAGCACAAAGACAGCATTTCTGATTTGGTTCAGAAGCAGAACTCCTACCCGCAAGACTACAATCTTATTGGATTATCTTGCACCCCATGGCAACGCGTCACAGGGTGAAGGTCCTATGTCTTGGTCTGACTTGGTTGCATGGTTCTGAATCTTTGTCATGAGAACCCACTGTTTGACAAACACACGCTAGTTGGTCCACTGCCAGCCTTGCCTAGAGATTCATTTGAACATGGTATGGCTGCAGGGTAAGGTCCAACACCTCTGTCTTTCTCTCTCTCTTACATTTTCTGTCAATGTCGATCTCTCTCAGGGGTTCAATGACCAGCCTGGAATCGAGCCACAGCGGTTTCTCTCAGCTCAGTGCGGCCACCACTTCGTCCAGCCAGTCCCAGTCCAGCTCCATGATCTCCAGGTAGAAACTGGAGGCCACTGCGGACAACAATACCCATGATTCCTGGCTCCCCCCTATAGTCATCCAATGCCAACTACCTTCCACACCATCCTGTTAGGACACTGTGCCACGCAGTCTCTTTGTGGAACTCAAGCATGCTTGCAACAGACAAATAAATCTGCGGCAAACAGAAAATATAGCGACTGTGTGTACAATTTTAAAGGGCTGTTTTGCACAAAGGTAATTTATTTTTCTCACCTGGCATTTCTGCTGGGCAGGTTGAATCACAATGTTAGCAGGACTTTGTTTTGTGCCCTGATCAGGATGTGAGAGTAAAAGGTGAGACGGGCGACTTGTGTCACTGGAAGATTGAAGCAATATTCTCATTTTAGGAGCTACAGGAATAAAGGACGAGCCTGGAGTCACTGTTGTCACTACACACACACACAAAACATTAGCACATTAACTATTGTGCATGGGTTGAACAAACTGGAGGTACTGTTGTATGCAAACACTCACAAATGCACATAAGCACATCCATACACGTACATGCAGGAATCTACAGTGCTTGCCATTTTACCAGAGGGCGTGGTTTATTCTGGTAAATTGTTTATAGGTCAAATGTGAGTGGTTGGTGTGAACTCTTCACTAGGTCAAATATAATTTCCAATTCATTGTTTTAACCTGGCAGAGAGCCATGTGAGAGTGGTGTTTACTTAATCAGGGCAATTTTGTCAACTGGCTCTTCAGGGCTATATTAAACCATGGCAAGCATTTAACCGAGTTTTGACGCTTAGCGATAACACGCTAGAAGCAATAAGATGAGTTTTGAATTTCTGTTATGTGAAATGTTTCTATTTATCTTGAAGCTATTTGAATTATTGGGGCTAGTAAGTGCTTACAGAGTGGCAACCTTACTGTTGTTGTAAGGCATAAATGGAGAGACGGGCAAACTGAAATGCTAAATTTATTACTGTAAGCGTTTTGCTGTCCATGCTTACGACAGGATTTATCTGGTGGAATTCATGAATGACTGACTATAAACATTTTGTCAGCAGGTTTTAGGAGCACCTGTGACGCAGTCAAATGTCAAGGATGTTTTTGGTCATTGAACATGAATATGCTACTGATTGGCTAGCTTTCACTAACTAATGAAATGCCTGAATTTGGAGCAACATGTTTTGATGGGTTAAAAATGCCATTATTATTCGTGTTTCCCAGTGGTGGAGATTTAGTGTGCATTGAGGATGAATGTTACTGGAGGCAGACGCTTATCATTGGTCACTGCTCCATTGTAAGTTTGATTTGTTATTGTATAATGCATTAGCGCTGATTGGAGTTTGTTACGGTTTTGACTTTTGAGGGGATGCAGTTTGGTGTGTTGCTGAATGCTCACTTGGTGATGGATTTACATTGTGGATGTTGAGTTAGCCATTTGAGTCATGTGTCAAGACCATTTTAGCCTTTTTTTTTTTTTTTTTTTTTTTTTTTTAAAAAAAAATTAAAAAATAAAAAAACCTTTTTTTTGGGCAAAAAATATTTTTTTATTAAAATTTTATTAAAAATTTTCTACATTTCTAAATGCAATGCAACCATGTACCATTTGTGTGCCAAGTGCACACTATTGACAACACAATGAATTACCTCTCTCCCAAGGGGCATTTATTATGGTCCATTCTTATTTAATATGTGTCTAGGTCATTGTGTTGGGGCTATTATGCAGCTTCCTGGTTCATAAATATTTATTGTACTGCCTTTGGAGAAAGGAGGAGATTGAGGTTGAGCTTATACAGTTTTATGGAATATG
Organism: Percopsis transmontana; assembly: GCA_025447815.1. NCBI lineage: Eukaryota > Metazoa > Chordata > Actinopteri > Percopsiformes > Percopsidae > Percopsis > Percopsis transmontana. The sequence goes on from JAOEHI010014456.1 coordinate 16,554, forward strand.
TCACGAACTGGACTGGTCGTACCTTGTTGTTTCTAACTGAAAGCTTGAAATGGAAAGTTGGTAGCACTTGGTAAGTTTTGGTGCAATAGGGGCTGAATCCCCACCAGCAGTCCACAAAGGGAGGCATGGGGTCAGCCTATTCAATGTTTCCAGGCAAGTAGATTTTCCTATGTGAATAAAGCAACAACAACGCCAAGGCAGGTTATTGGGGTCTTTTTTCCCCAAAACTGCATTTTGTGTCTGCCTTTTCCAAATTAACTAGGCAACATTGCCATGGGAAATTCTTATGAACATTGAGTTCCTGTAATTAGCTGGTCCCCTGCCTGTTTAACTGTCACAAACCATTTCTTTTTTTTTTTTAACCATGTAAATAAAATAATGAGGGTTAATAATATGTGATATACATGTCATTGCAATAACATGAAATGCTTTATTAAGAAAAGAAACATGAACTTTTGAGAATGAGGGCTGTTCAGAATGAATGTGTGTGTGGAAGAATGAGTGTCAAGCAATGAAAAAAATACATGCCTGTAAACTACTGTAACTGCCCCTGAAAACTCCAGGTGTACCATCTCACTCATGGTAGTTTCACATCCCTTGACAATTCCTGTAAGGGATGTCGTTCATTGTATTCAGCATTTTGTCCAATAAACAAACAATTGTCATATTAGAATAATAATTTTTTTATTTTATTTTTTAAATCAAACTTTCCACCAGTTTTTTTCCTACCTGTCTCTCACACTCCAGTGGTATTGTTTTCCTACACCAGGTTTTGCTTTATGTATTCTTTCAAGCAGAGTAGATACAGTATGTGTTTTGTAAAATTGGCTCCAACAGTTGAGTCTTTAAGCCATAAAGCTAAAGTGTACTCTGATTAGAAATCACATTTCTTAATGTTTCTACAACGGCCAGAATCCTTCCACATTGTGTGGTGTCCTGCCTCTCTTAGGTGTGCATTTGTATCAAGGTCTAATTGGCAAATGAGGGCTCAATCCATTTGTCTGACATCATCATTATTTTTCTTCTTCCCCCTTTCTGACATTGTTACATATCTTCATTTCTAAACCTTGACGTGAATAATCATGTAAAAAGAACTTTGGACTAATGAAAAAATTATTGTCTTTACATTTTTGAAACCATTAAACTTGAATAATGAGATAATGCTGTCATTTTTCTCTCCCTCTTGCGCATCAAATATTTTCACAATAGATAGGCATGGGTGGAAAAGACTGAATGTACAGTCCATGGCATTTACATGTCATCTACATTGGTTCCTACAAAAAATATGGAACTTTTTAAGACACAAAACCATTTTTGTTTAATAGCTGAACATTTTGCCTTCTTTAAACATACCTCAAACAAATTAAATGAAATTAATTTAATTAATGGCACTTTTTACCAGATCAAGTAGAGGAAAAAATTATGGAATCACCTTGTAATTTGCATTTCTAAAACTAATCCAAATCTAAAACAAGTGTGAATATGCAAATAAGTCTGCAGTAAAAGAGTGCCTGCAGACCTTAACAAGCTGCTGGGAAGGTTATATAGGAAAATACGTGCAGACCATGGACAAAGTCAAAGAGTCAAAAAAAAAATGAAAGCAATATGCCTTGAATATAGAAAATGCAAAACAAAACAAATGAAAAACAAATGGGCAGAAGCAAGAGTCACTGTTTGTGACAGAACTGTAAGAAATGGTGTAAATTAAATGGGATTTACATACAGAAAGGCCAAATAAAAACCAGCACTGACACCTAAACAGAGGAAAACAAGGTTACAGTGGGCTAAAGAGAAGAAATCGAGTGTGGAGGATTGGATGAAAGTGATATTCAGTGACAAATCAAAAATCTGCATTGGCCAAGGAGTTGATGCTGAAACCTTTTTCTGGTGTCAATGAAAAATGTATAGATGACTGCCTAAAGAAAACAAGCAAATTTCCCCACTCATTTATGATATGGGGTTGCATGTCAGGTAACCAGGACCAGGGGAGATAGCAATATTTCCAGTCAATGCACTGTGTACATCGACATGTTGGACACTTTTCTCATTCCATCAATAGAAAATAGGTTTGGTGATGATGAAATAATTTTTCAGAATGACAATGTATCTTGCCACAGAGCAAAGAATGTTAAAGATTTTCTTCAGGAAAGGCATATCAACTTAATGACGGTCAGCAAACAGCCCAAATCTCAATCTGATAAAAAATGTATGGTGGAAATTAAAAAAAATGCTCCATGACAAGGCTCCATCCTGCAAAGCTGATCTGTCAACTGCTTTCGAGAAAGTTGGAACCAGCTTGATGGAGAATATTGTTTTTCCTTAGTGAAGTCCATTCCTCAAAGAATTTATAAAAGCCTGAGGAGGTGCAACAAAGTAGCCTACTAATTGTGTTTTTTTTCTTGATGATTTTTTGTTGATGATTTTTTTACAAGATGTATAGTGTTTATAGTGTTTACAAGATTTATAGTGTTTCGAGGTTGGAATAGCAGTAGGCCTATTGCATTACACAATACAAATGTTTTGTGTAATCTGCAATACTAACCACTAGATGTCAACATACACCAAGATAACGAGACAGTCTACGCCCAGGCTCCGCCCTCAGAGAGACGTAATTTCCGTAAACACGGGGAAAAAAATGCGGCAATCAAGAAAGAGCAAAGTCCCTCTTTTGTGATACATATTCACAATGTCTGTTATTTGCGAAGACGAATTGATCAAGAAATGGGAAAGGTCAGATAGAGATTTTTTGCATTTGAATAAATATATAAATTCAGTGTAATGACACCCTGAGGTTCAACAGACATGGGATCACACGCTATTCAAACCCCCAATGCGATTACTGCCTCCAACATTGATGACACCTGGGCATTATGCCGTTTGGCAACCATAAACCCATTGCAATAGCCTATTCAGATAGACTCTTATTGTAGGCTACTGTACGTTGCAAGCAAACTATGCCAAACTAAATAGTAATTTGCTATGTAATATGTTGTTCTTCTTGTTATTCATTATTATTCTCTTCCTGGAGGGCTACTTACTTTAATCCTCTTCTAATGAAAATGTATATCTGTATTTGGCCTACCACCTTGCAGGCACATTTGTATCTGACTCTGGAACTACAAAACCATCAACAATGAGAGGTCTCCATACTGTATGCTATTTGTGCCTTCTGCCCCCACAGTGAGCAGGCTGCTCTGAGACAGCGGGTGTTGGAGGTGGACACAGAGGACTGGCAAAACCGTCCAGACTTCTCTGGTCTACAGAGAGTTGGTGGCGTGGACCTGTCTTTCATCAAAGGAGACGACGTCAGTGCCTGTGCCCAGCTTGTGGTGCTCAGCTACCCTGACTTGGAGGTGAGTTATTCAATTACAATGAGGTCATTTAGCAGACGCTTTTATCCAAAGCGACTTACAATTACATGCTGCTATTACAGGGAGCAGATAGGGGTTAGGCATCTTCCTTAAGGATGCTTACAGGTAGGCCAACTCTGGGAATCGAACCCACGACCTGCCGGCTGTGAGTCCAACGCCTAGACCATTAGACTATCCTGCAATAATCCATGAATATTGTATCTACAGTACAATAATCCTAAATCATTTAAAGAAAAGTAAAATAATGTGTAACAGATCACGAAGGGTCATGCTGGGCCGGACTTATGCTAAAGGTGGCCCGAAATTGTTTATTTTCAATACGCAGGCAGTGGTACCATGTACCATCATTTAGCACCACCTTGGTTTGTTGGTTCTGCACTACGTAGCTAGAATCCAAATAGTCTAATAGTTTTGGACAGAAGTATACTGTGGCCTTAAAAACATTATAGTATAGTCTAGCTTCACACCTGTCTTCACACAGCGTAGGCTATTTGCAAATGTCAGAAGTGTTCTTCTGATGAACTCTTGCCTATCAGGCTATATCATTTATTATTGAGGTCTGTATAATATTATATTATCATTAACATGTTAACACATTGTCATTAACATTATTCATATTTATTCTCCACTATTCCAAATTATGTAACCAACATACAGTATACTGGCTAGCTACACCTATTCATATTACCAGTTCAATTGTCAATAAGCCCCAATTAAATCATCAAAAATAACTAAACATCCCATCAAACTACAACTGCTGCCCCTATTTATTTAGCCTAGTTATTCATACCTGCTCTCTCAGCAGAGATCCACCTTGGATGAGCACCACACACATTGCACTTGTGTTGGTTACAGTATTTCTAAAATGTGATATTTCCCCTCTGTTTGGCACATAACCCAGTGTATTTCATGTAAAGGTTAGTAAACACTAAAAAGGGGTCTGTGACCTCAAGAAGTTTGAAAAACAATTACATTTTTTGTGGCCATCTCGCCACATATCTATATTTTCTTAGCTGGAACAAATTAAATTAAATTAATTAAATTAAAGGAATGAAATTACTTACAATATTGCTGTGTGCCTGTTGTCATAGACTGGCAATTTGTAATTGGTGTTTTGCTAAATTAGAATTTCTATAGGAAATTTGTTTTAGTCCAGTTTTGCTAGATGTTGCAAATTGATTTTGTTCCCCTGAGTGAAATATATTAGTCATGATAAACCTAGATTTGGAAATATTATACCAAATGAGTTGAGGTGTGCCACAACTCTAATCCTATTTCAAAGGAAGCTGAAGACATTCCTTTTAATGCACTTGTGTGCATATGTGATGAGGTTGAGTGTTTAGGCCTCGTGAGTTATGTATTTATGCACGTTTATTGCCTGCATTTCTGCTGCTTAAAAGGGAAGCACATTCAGTTGGCATGTGTGAAATGTGCTGTATACATATACTGGGGAGGACTTTATGCCTTTGACACATCATCATTTTCATTACCACAATTAAAAGTTGAAATTGGTTTTGCAGGAGCTGAATAGCTTTACATCTCTGCCTAGAGCCAGTAATTGCAGGCATGGAAGAAAGGCTTCTAAAAACCTTTTCTTGTCAAGTCTTAAGCTATTGTGTAAATTTATAGAGGCATTCCTCCTTCATTCTGCCTGCTTTGCTCCATATTATGCTAGCATCATAACCCTTTATAATTAATGATGTTTGTCAGCAATCTCTATTGATATATGTACCAATTTCACAGTGACATAAAACAAGGCTAATGAAATGTTCTTTGGGAAAGATTTTCCAGTAACGTAATTAAGGTCTCTGTTTTCATTCAATTACCTCATTCTCTGCCATAACCTAAGGCCATTTGTGCCTCAATAATGCTGATAGTTTTATATATTACATAATGGATATTGCTACTGATTATTAAAAAAGTACTTCCATTTTTCTACACTGTTGCAGATGTGTTTTAACCCAAAGTCCTTCTCTACTGTTTCAATTAAGATACAAGGTGCCATATTTTATTTATCGGCAGTGACCATAAAGGGTTAAATGCTGTATTAGTATTAGATAAATACCATTAAAAATATAAATAGTTGTATATTGAGAAGAAAATTGGGGAGTTTCATTTTGGGACAACTACAGTCCATAACAGAGCATAGATGTCCATTGTTTCAGCATGCCAATATAGTCCCACTGAACCAGTGGTCAGACCTATTTTACTGTTTGGGCAGTAATACACTGGATTACCAAATACAGACATTACCAGGTGGTTATTTTATACACAAACCATTGCTTAACTGAAGTACTACAGTAGATAGTGATATACAATTACATATACTGTGTTTTGGCCATATTGCCCACCCCTACAGTACCTTGTAAGAAGATCCCTCTTATTCAATATACTATGTGTAGGATCTTGGCACCCTTCTATCTCTTCAAGGTATAGAAGGCGGTCAAACATAGCAAAGAACAGTGGCATCCCGGCACTGGGACACCATGGTAAATTGCATCCAGGACACTGATAATACCCCCCATGGGAGACAAATGCTCTAATCCTGAACCAATATACAATGAGGAAATAGCAGTGTGGAAACAACAGGCCCATACTAGCTGTACTAGTTACTTAATAGGATATGCAGGCTTACAACCTGTATGCTACATTAAACTAAGGAAAGGATTACTTGGTCACAGATCAGACTTATTACACTATACCTTACAGTGCTACATGATAAGGCTAACCATGCTTCCTCCATACCAGGTAATGTACGAGGACAGTCATATGGTGACCCTGACAGCTCCGTACATTGCTGGCTTCCTGGCCTTCAGAGAGACCCCCTGCCTCCTGGAGGCCCTGCAGCGTCTGAAGAGGAAGCAGCCCAGCCTGCTGCCTCAGGTGAGCATCTACGCGCGCACACACACACACACACACACACACACACACACATACACGCGACCGCACGATCCCGTGATGTGCACAACCTCTGTAAGGTGCACGGGGCATCTGTGGGCATATGAAACTTATTTTCCTTTTTAAATGGCTTTTATGATCAAAATGAACACACAAAAAACACATGTAATAGCTTAGGTGCCGATAAGACACGTGGAATTTGGATCATAATATGATATACAGTAAGGGGAAAAATAAAGCATTAGGGACCTACCCTGGTAGATACCTACTACTATACGTTTAAATACAAAGGGGCATTACGATGCTCTGTTGCAGAAATCCCTTGTGATATACACAATACAATTAACAATGTATCAGCAAGTTCAAGGGGTTTTATGTTTTGTTTCACTGGAACTTGATAAGACTAATTACAATACTAATAGCTAGTGAAAGTTATTTTTTACCATGAAAAAAAAGTGATGCCGCGCAGCTTTAAAATCCAGCCACTTGGTACACATGTGCGTTTAAAGCATATGGGTCTAATTGTATTATGGTGCTCAGGTCTCCAGCTTCCTCCTTGTGTGTTCTACATCAGCTCTCATCTCTCCATTCACGCTCCCCTGAGTTAGTCACAGCCCAACACAAACACACACCCCTATCCTGCCACCGCAGTCTGGGCTCTTCACACACACACACACAGGCACATGTATAAACTTTAGTTTGTTCACACACATGTGTTAGTGTACGTAAATGTATCGTTTTTTTCATGTCCGCTCACACAAACAAAAACACAGTCTCATTCCCATGCACACACAGATGTATCATTGAATTGCTGTCTTGGGACAGGTCCAGGTTCTGCAGCCAGCCTGGTGACTTATGATTCTTATCAGAAACAGAGAATCATCTTTAGCAGTAGCAGCGTGTGAGTGAACATGCCAGACTCAGAGAGAAATGTGTCGTTTTTTTCCACTGGACACACATACAGTAGGACAACCACAGTGCTGATGACACATCTTTTTTTATCAGTGCTTGTGGTATACCAAATAGTTGTAAGCAGGTTTTTCATTGGCTTGTATATATGTTGGTGTAAAACGACAAGAATTGATAACTTTGAATTTGTAAACAGCATTTAAAGACATTAAGGTAAAAGCCATATTTATATATAAATACTATACAATATACAAATACTCTGATAGTTATTTAAATATATATGGTGGGATAGTCTAGGTGTTGGACTCCCAGCCAGAAGGTCGTGGGTTTGAGCCCCAGTGTCGGCTTACCTGTAATTATCCTTGAGCAAGATGCCTAACCCCTACCTGATCCATGTAATAGAACAATGTAATTGTAAGTCGCTTTGGACAAAAGCGTCTGCTAAATGGTGTAAATGTAAATGTATATATATTTAAATAAATATTTAAATAACTATCAGAGTATTTGTATATACTGTATAACTCACTAATGTAATTTCTATTATATTATGATATCATATTTACCATGTTGTAATGGTCTGTCCCATCAACAGGTGGTCTTAGTGGATGGGAACGGGCTCTTCCACTACAGAGGTGAGTCTGACGCACTTTATACATGTCTGAGAACTTCCTATTGAGTCGAGGGTTTAACGAAAGTTCAATTCCGCTTTAAGAATCATTTTTACTTTAAGAGTTTGGCTTGGCGTGTCATCTTGGAGTGCTGTCTGGGCTTCCCTGTGTGGGTGTGGCTAAAAGCCTGCTGCAGGTGCAGGGCGTTACCAAGAGTGAAGAGCACCAATCACAGGTGAGGGCTAGAACTCTCCCATTCAAACGACTTCTTAAAGGCATAGGTCACAGTTTTTGATGTGCATTCCTGTTTTATACTCCCCTGCAATGTATTTTCACCTAATTCATCCTTCACTGAATACGTGATAGGCTCTTATAGGAATCACTCCAGTTATAATTTAAGCAGTTGGTGTGAAAGGGTCAACCTGCATTGACTGACCCCCACCGAGATAAATACTTGTTATACTTGTTGTATGTTATGTCAATATGTTTTCACTCACTCAAATGGATCCAAAATAGATTACTTTTAGCTGCCATCCTTGAGTAGTTGAATGGATTGTGGAAAATGTTCAGTGTGTACAGCAAGTGTGAGGTTTGCTACTGTGCACAATGCACAGCATGATAGAGTTTGTGTGTGTATGTGTGTGTGATAGAGAGAGAGAGAGAGAGAGAGGGAGAACGAGTGTGAGAATGAGAGAGAGAGAGAATGAGTGCATGTTGCCAGTCGGGCCAAGGCCTCTCGGAGAGGCTAATGTGACATTTTTAATTCAAATCAAACTGGAACAAATCCCTTCTAGTGGAAGTATACCTTTGGGAAAGCAAAATTGGAATTTCAATAATATGCCAATGTTCTCTTTGTTTCAGTCTGGAGCCTCAATGACCTGTTGGGGAGGGGAGCTAAAATAAGTTGATTCTGTCTAATGAACAAGCGTCTGGTGTATACATTTAATTAAAAATAATAATTATTTTGCTGAATTTGGAGCTTGTAGTATCAAGCAGATCCCAGTGTTGTAGTTTGTGTCATCCATTTCCGTCTCTTCTCTTCCTTTAAATTGTTTTAATAAACTGTTGTCTTAGTTAGCTGGTTGTAAATGCACGCCAATCACTCCCCGCCCGCTATCATGTTAGTGTAACATGCTGATAATGCTCTGGGACAATAGCCATCTTCCTTTGTCAAGGTATCTGCTCTGAATCCAGAAGATGAAAAATGTGCCGGTTTCAACCACGGTGAGGCACGCTGTGGTTGGTTTGTAGGAAGACACTACCGCCTGCGGACCATATGTATTTAACATAACTAGAGCAACCTCTGGTACAATGTCTGTGCCATGTATGCAGTAGCATGGAATCTGAGCATCAGGTAGCTTCAGATACTCCTTTGGGCTGGCATTGTTTTCTAGCATCAGTTTTAGGGCACATTTTGGACTTTCCACTTTTTCTACAAGCACAAACAGGAATGTGAAGTCAACAGCAGCAATGATGATTATTTGACTTTGAAATTAGTTTTCGGGTAACCTGAGCAACGTGTTCAGGCTCCTCTATAATGTTAACAAAATAAATCATTTGAACAAGATTACAGTATCTAGTATTTAGATAGATTCCCTCACTATAGTAGCCAAATGTCAGTGACTAATCGACACACCACCCTGCTGCTGCTGACGTCAGTGTGATCTGCAGTATAACATGTTGGCTGCAGTCTTCCCTTTTAAAAGGTTTTACAAACACCCTGTGGTAATAGGAAAGATTCAAATCCTTTCCAAAGGTGACATGAACATCTTTCCTACAGCTGTGACTTTTGACGTGTAAAGAGCAGTGGTGTCCAACTATGGTTAGCACTTTGAGATTTGCTCCAAATGTAAAATGCATTACAAATAAAATATTATTGTTGATGGTGGGCCAATAATATTCTGGGTTTCATTCCAGCCAATAAAACGATAGCCGAATTCACCAACTTGCTCACATTTAATCAGATTAGGGCCAACTCAATTAAAAGCAGTTGGTCAATGCTTGGAATCTCTTCTTCCTTGAGAATGTGGATGTTTCCTACAGGAACGACATCTCTTCTCTCAGCTTTGTGCTTATGTACAGGATATGCTTTTTAGATGCCATGGTTATTTTCAATGTACATGTTTTAAACTTGCTCTCTGCATTTCTGCCTTTGCCTGTGTGCCCTGATTTCTCTCTCATTATCCACAAACTTAACTATGCACCACACATCTCTCCTGTCCCCTCCTCTCCCCTCCTTTCTCTCCTCTCTCCTCCTCCCTCTCCTCTCCTCCTCCCTCTCCTCTCCTCTCTCGCTGTTTATGTATTTGTTTCTCTTTTTTTCACTGATTAACTGGCTTTAAGTCAAACTACTAGGTTATTGAGGCCTGATGTTGCCCTGGCTCCAGTCCCACGCTTTCTAAACCTCTCTCTCTCTCTCTCTCTCTCTCACTCTCACTCTCACTCTCACTCTCACAGACACACACACACACACACACACACACACACACACACACACACACACACACACACACACACACACACACCCAGTTGGCCCTCTCCCAGCACGGGGCCCAAGGCCCACTGTAATCAGTCATAGTAGCCTGCCTTCGAAGCCTGCCTTCTCACCCACAGCACACCTGTCAACCTGAGCCTGAGAACCTGAACAGGTGACATTGCACCTGCCTTTGACCAACTGTTATCATCAACCAAGGACTCCATTTCATAGCTATTCTTTGAGGTTGCACTCGTAGATTGTTGTTACAGTGCCCCCAGAAGCCCACATTGTGGATGGCTATATGGGCAGGGGTAGGGAACGGTATGATCCTATAAGCACTGTAGGGGGAGAAGTAGAGAGGAGTGCTAGTCACTCATCATTGATGTGTGGAAGAGGCACACACTCTCCAAACCAAAACAATAATGTTTATGTAACACTGGTTTGAACCACAATGGCAATGCAAAACACAAATCGATTAGTGTCCATTTAAAGCTGCAGTCTATGACCTTACTGTCACTTTCCAGGTTAGGTAATTTTGGCAACACCTTAAATAAGTGGTAAATGGTTCATTCGAAATCAAACATCTGACTGTGTGGACCAATGGGAACACTTATACGTCACCACGGTAACTATGATAACCAATGTAATTATGAATTAATTTTTTTGTTTGTTATGTCTTCTCCTTTCCTTCCCCCTCGAAGTACTGCTAGCACACTAGAGGCTCTCTAGGAGGCAGGGCAGGATAGTCTAGTGGTCTAGGTGTTGGACTCCCAGTCGGAAGGTCAGGGGTTCAAGCCCAGAGATGGCCTACCTATAAGCATCCTTGAGCAAGATGCCTAACCCTTATCTGCTCCATGTAATAGCATCATGTATTCACTTTGTGTGCTAAATGACCTAATTGTAAATTGTAACCTAGGTCATCAATGTTTTAACTGCTCTGGTTCTAAGAGGCACAAAATATTCACTCAACTTGAGGCTCCTAGTTTCTCAGATCATATTACAGATGATCTGATGTGGATGGACAAAGTCCAATTTTATTGGGGATATTAAGTAGAGAAACCAAAGACCTGTGAGAGCAGACCTAAGTTGGGATATCCCATTACCCTAGGTCTAGGAAATAAGGCACCTGATCCTTTCTATTCAACCTTTGCAGATGTGTCTGTACATCTCTTTATCATCTTAAATACATTTTGGGGTCAAAGTAGGGAGTCAGAGACACTTCTAAATCAGAGGGATTTATGGAAATATAGGTAGTATTTGTTTGTGTACTTTTTCTACAGATAGCTGCTTTGCAGAAAGGCGGAGACACCTTCCCCCTCAAAGCAGCCTCAGGAAAAATACTTGGGAAGGTAAAAAAGATGACCTACATAAAATAAACACAAACAGTAAGCTTGTATGACCTCAAAGTAGCCTCCTTCACTACCAAATAACCAATAAAGCTGCTGTAGGTAGGATTTGAGAGTTGCAATGAGAGCTAGCTAAAAAAGAACGATAGAGTAATGGTCTGCCATTGATTAATGTGATTGACAGGCACTGGGGCGCCTGGCAAAATCTAAATCGACCTATATAGAGGCAGGGGCTATCAAAGAGAGCAGATATTCTCACAGAGCATTTGACTCACTGATAGCTGACTCACCTTTTAAAAGCTGCTCAGCATTATGATTACAATGAAAATATCAATATTCCGTGCAGGCTACAAAACAATACAATAAACAAGCAGATGTACAGTCATCTAACTCTCCATCTCTGTAACCTCTGCTGTGTCTCTTCAGGCCCTGCGCAGCTCAGACAAGAGTACTAAGCCGGTGTATGTGTCTGTGGGACACAAGCTCAGCCTCGACACAGCCGTACGTCTCACACACGCCTGCTGCCGCTACCGTGTCCCCGAGCCGATCAGACAGGTACGCACAGGCACACACACACGCACAGGCACACACACACACTCAGTCCTAGGTTTAGATGAATAATAGACAGGAAAAGTAGTCCAATATTGTATTTTATCTGTATTTATTGTTTGTATTTTGCCAGTTTTGTGTTATCGTTTTAGAGACAGAGATGGTGAATATAATATTATTTGTACTTTATTGTATTATTTAAAAAATACATTTCTTCTATATGGAGTAACCAGTCTCCACATCAACGGTTTTACACAAAACACTTAATCTCACCTTGAATGGAACCCCTGCTGTCTTAACATCCAAACCCATCAGAAACTCCTTATGTGTTCATGTCCTGTAGTCTGGTTTCCATTAACCTTTTTTAAAGTGCCACTAGGTAAAAGTGGGCGGTCTCTTCTGTTCTTTCTACCAGGGGCTTCTTTTCTTTCTGCCGCTAGGCTGTGCTGTTCCCCTTCCTATCGCGGGCCTGCCCTCGCTTCTGACAGCCCGCACTGCACCTAGAAGATCACTAGTAGTTTTTACCAGAGTCGCTGCAGTGTCTGTGTGTTCACCTCATCACTGTGCCCATGTGTTTAGCTAGTAAAGGGATTGGATCTGAATATCATGCCATCCTAGGCCGCACATAGCTGTGATCTGGCTCTCTGTCTCTCCGTCTCTCTCCGTATTCTGCACACTTATTTCTCCCTCACCCTTCTCTGTGAATGTGTAACGGTGGCCAGCGGTACAGTGAGGTGCTGAGCTGTGCAGAGTAAACCTCACTCCCCGACACCTTAAGAGATGTGCTAGCGACAGACGCTAGAGCCCATTGGGTTTTAGCTTCCCTTGCTAACCGGTTGGAGTCCTTTTCGGAAGGTAAGGCAGTTTTGCCAAAGTTGGCTTTTGAAATTGGCTTTTGAAAGCAGCGTTTAGTTTTCTGCTTCTTTCAAACTTGTCAGGGTCAACTTCCGCCGAGCCGCGAGCGTGGCAGCTAGCGCCTAACCTTGTCAAGACACACACACATAGCAGAGAAGCACTCGAATGAAGAAGCACGTTCGCTTACCGGACCGTGCACACACATTCGTAGACTCACTTTACACTGTTGCATAACAAGTATGCATCTACACAGGGTTTACACAGGTGCACGTATTTATGCATATATGTGCAAAACATCCACATCTTCATTTAAACACCCGCATATAGGCGAGCTTTTGCGCACACACACACACACACGAAAACAGCAGTGAAAGGCTGCCACTGCCGGTTTCTCAGTGGCAGAACAATATGTTGTGGTTGGTCTGGGTCTAATTGCGGTTCAGGGCTGGGACCAGAACAGAGGAGCAGTGGTCTGGGGGTTGCCAGATAAGGGCACCGTGAGCTGTAATGCAGTCCGGGTAAGAATTGAGAATATTTATGATAATGGGACAATGACGTAGGGAGTTCAGAAGTGCTATAGATGTTAAGACAGGGTCAGAATGTGCTATTTTTGCAGGTATTATCAGATATGGGACTTTAGGGCTAAAATAAGGTATCCTTTATTCTTATACAATAGATATGAGGTTGTACATGGAGATATATGTTCGAACCAAAATACAATAGCCTAACTAAATTTTACGAGTTTTAAGAAGCAGGTAAGGGGCTAGACATCTTGCTCAAGGATGCTTACAGATAGGTACAGGTATATCAGGGATTGAACCCAGGACCACCCTAACCACCTATCCTGACCCTTATCTCCATTTGTCTCCATTGGTCTCCATTGTTAAGGGGGAGCACTCAAGTCTATTGATTGTGTCTGTATCGTGTTATACTGAGCCCCTGGGGTCACATGGTAGCAAAAAGATATTGACGCGCAAATCAGCACGCACGATTTAGTAAACCGCTCCTAGGAATTAGCAATCCTCACAGTCAGCGTGCACACGGATGGATGAACTCTCTTAGGGACCGCGTAAAAACGTTATTATTTCTGTACCAAATGATTCAAACCCTTTTTTACATTTACATTTACAGCATTTAGCAGACGCTTTTATCCAAAGCGACTTACAATTAGTACATTTGTCAACAA
>JAOEHI010014467.1:6965-30749 GCA_025447815.1 Percopsis transmontana
TTCATTGTTGTTGTTTTTTTACCAGGTACAAAATTCAGTCAACTCGCCGGTCCTAATAAATAAATAAATGAATAAATGAATAAATAAATATACTCCCCTCTGAATGCACATGTTCTATTAACTGATGAAAGGTGTTCACCTCCGGCTCGGGGGGGTTGTCACTCCTGGTGATGAGGATGGTCTCACCGATATGAGAATGTTATGGTTCTATCATTGAAGTCACCACGCCATCAGTCGATGACCGTGTGAGGGACTGTTTTAAGATACAGTACGCATGGTGGGCAGAACACCCTTGCCGCGTCTCCATTCCTCAGTATGCCCTACATAATTACAATTAGGTCATTTGGTTAATTTACATAATGAAACATGTACCACACATCGCATACTTGCAGCTTCAGGAGCTAAAGCCAGAATGCTTGGAGGACTGAAAGAATCTCCCATCTCGTTCTTGGCGACAACACGCAATGTTGTTGTTGTTAATAAATATACTGTGTATCATAAAATGTCATGTTGAATGCCATATAAAAATAAATAAATAAAACATTTGAATTCGCTGTCACTTCCCTGTCAACTACGGTAACACACAAAGCATTGTGGGTCACTTGAAATTCTCTATTCTCTAGTATGGATGGAGATGATTATAATTTGCCTACACTCTCGCACTACAATATTGCATACTCAAATAGCACGTGGCGGTGTGACGTACCCTCTTTTATACCTGAGCCCTGGGCCCTAAACATCACTGTTCTCTAATGAATTCCAGTCAAAAAAACAATGGTGCGCCTTTAGCGTAGCACCGCCACGCTCACAGTAACGTACGTTTACAGTAACGTATGTTTACAGTAACATACCGTACATCTAAAATGAAACAGGGACAAGATGCATCAGTAAAATGTGTTAAATAACCCAAGTTCATCTGACACCAACAACACATCCCGTCGTCGCTGGCTGAGCAATCCGCTTTTTTCCATTTGCGTTTTTTAAACAATGTGAAAAAAAGCGTGCTCACACACAGTGGCGTTGGGAAAGGCAGAGATGGGAAGTGGTAATGGGGATCTCCTACCCAGACTGTCTGTCACGAAGCTCGTTATCTCTGCCTTCAACGGATGGGCTCGTTATCCCGGAGCCCTGCCTATTGTCTTATTAGGGCCAAGAAGAAAAGGGTTCCCGGCACCATAGGACCAACGGCCAGGGCCTGTATTCGCAAGCCAGGGGAACAAATGTAATCAGAAGGAGCGCATGTCGGATGGGATTAGTTAATACCCTCGCATGGCGCGCTGAAATCACCTGGTGTAGAATGAGGCTGCACATATTTGGGATCTGGTCGGAGGCTTCTGAGGGGTCTGGCTGCCGCTGTTGTCGCCACAGATTTCCACAGCCTTGCGCGGATCAAGAACACAGCCGTCGAGGCTGACAAGATCCTAATCTCAAGAGGATGTTCAGCTCCAGGCCATAAGACGTCTGTCTGCGTATTCATACTGGGGCTTACAGGGGCCGCAGGCCTCGGATGTCTGATGATGCTTAATGGCCAGTCAAATAAACGTGGTTTATGGTAATGTAATGCACTGCCTGTTATTATGAGCCTTGCTACATGTGCGTCTGTGTTTCTACACTGTGTACAGTAAGTATACCTGTGGAATAGTTGCTGCCCTTTGACACTACGGTAATTAAAACACCATAGTGCGTACAGAAAAACATGATTTCGTTCTTTTGAAAATTGGACTAAATATTTTTCTTATAAATGTTTGGAGACACCACGTAAGTGTTTTATTCACACACAATAGATCATAGTGGAGGTTGAAACAGATCAAAATATTTCGTCCTGAAGGTCCTTACACCTAATACCTAAATAATACATTAATAAAAGGGCCTCCCCAACACAACTGGAAACTGAATATACAGAACATGTAATACACCAAGTCGTCAAGGCTACAGTGACCACAATAGAAAAACCTTTGACTTGACTTGATGGCCCTGACTGTTTGCTTTGGTACCTGCTGGCTCTCAGACCATGTACTGGGAATTCTGCACCACGGATTTGTCACATTACCGTCAGAGTCACTGCATTGTCTAAGAAGTCTAATTATAGTATCCTTTATCATAAATGTGTATATATAAATAAATATTACAATATAATATAAAATCTAACTCACTTATTACTGGGTACCCAAACAACATTGATAGGTATGTAGCCTATTCATTAGCAGAACGCCCTAGTATGTGTGGGTTCTGTTTATACGGTATATGTTTCCCCTTTAAGATCCAAGTCGGCGTTGCTGGGCTGTCGACACTCAGAGCGCTGTCTCTGGGAAGGAGATAAGATGCCAGACAGTGAATTAGGATCACTTCCCCACATATAAACACCTAGCAAATCACCCGAGTGGTTCTGTGAGAGGCTAGATATTATAAGAATGCAATCCCTCGGCTGTCGCATTAGAAACAGGTGCGCAGTGCTTAAGCGTTCATTAGGGATGGATATGAGTCATATTAAATATTCAGATTTACTGATGATAAATGGTGTGTGAATTATTCAGGTTTATTGAGGGCTTTTACTTAATAACTTAAGGCCAAAGTGGTGTTGTGTCTCGTTACAGCTGACCTTGATGATTATTTAAAAAAACTTGCAGATGATGAGAGTTTTGTTGCACATCGAATTCAGATATGAAAATAGAGGGGTTGGTATGTAAAGTGAGGGTGTGTTTTCAGTTACCATTCACTCAGGGTTTTTCCAAATACAATCAGGCAGGTAGGGGTTGAGACACCTTACTCAAGGATGCTTACAGGGGATCGAACCCACAACCTTTTGGCACCCTAATCACTACAGTAGCTGATCCGGCCCCCTTAGCCTATACCAAATGGTTAAATTCCATTCAAAACTATTTTGTCTATAGACAATAATACAATACAACAACACAATAATACAGATATTAATACATTTTTCAACAGTGAAGGCACAAGGAGGGAGGGAGGAGGGGGCATCTGAGATCATTTTAAATAAGTGACAACGGTCACAGAGCCCATTTAAAAGACACACCAGCCATCCTCGCGCAACCCACCAGCTTCCAGTCCAATTAAGGAACGCATTAATTACTCATCGCCATATCATTTGGCCTGTCACACTCCTGGTCCGTGTCTCGGAGAGCGGCTTGTCACAAACAATTAGGCCAATAAAGATGGAAGTTAATTAAATTACCAGCAGCGATGTCTCGTTTGTTGTGGAGTCATTACAACCCAGGATCCTCTGGGGGTGGGGTGTGTGTGTGTGTGTGTGTGTGTGTGTGTGTGTGTGTGTGTGTGTGGTGTTATTGATGTGTGTCCTTTTTAGGGTTAGCCAACCACAACGGTTCACTAAAACAAATTAGCTACTATCTTTGAGGAACTCATACGACCGTCCAACGTCCAACGTTTTGATGCATGTTTCTACTGTGACGACTCAGGATGTGCCTGTCCCTGTCAATTCTCTGTCCTGTGATATTGTCGGCCAACTATGTAATCTAAGTAAGTGATCAATTCAAAACCAAACAGTGTATGGACAGCGACTCCTGTCCACAGCTGCTGTTTGTGGGCTGCTGTCATTGTTCTAGGAAAATTGCACGTAGACACAGGATTGCATGAAGGCTTTTCTGAACTGGGGGTGGTCTGAATTGTTATTGTATTACGGCAATCGGCAATAAATAGCAACGAAACAGACATTTATTTGAACATGTTCCAGACTGCAGCCGACAAATGAGAAGATGAAATTGAGAGCTGAAATGCACAGAAGAAATGGCCTACTTTTAAACAGAAATAAAATTGCTTTGTTCTTTTTGTGGTATTGCCAATACGTCCGTGTCTAAATCCTGGAACGAGCTAATAGTTTGTGGGCACACACACACACGCACACACAAAGCGATGATAAACGACCCGAAGATTGGTTGTGCAAATAGAAGAGTTCGGCCGAACCTCTTGGTGCTTTGAGAATATAGAGGAAGTGACCTGGATGAGACCCGACTACTATAAAGGTATCTGGGGATTGGAGCGTCCAGAACCTCTGGTATTGTCAGAACACCGACCACTGCCAGAAACTGTTTGAGAACATCCTTTAACATCCAACAAACAATCCAGCTTCACTTCAAAGACTCTTCTTCCTTATTTTGTGGGGCTGAAGTTCATTGTGTCAGTGTTCCTGACTTTGCTGAGAATCGTGCCCTACCTGAAGATTTCAGCTAGAGATTCATTAATTATTAGTTATTACTTTTATAAATAATTGTTTACAAAGGTGATGAGAGCCTAGTCATTGTGTATTGAGCAACATCTTTATTTCTGTCATTACGAGATAATGAATATATATGAATTAGGAAGTCAAAAAATGAGCACAGGCAGGTTGGATTTGGGTTATATATTATCATCTACACCCAGGACATCATGTTGCGGTTTCTGAAAGATGTCGACAACATCAAAAATCATCCAGTTCCCACCTAAATCTAACCATTGCACAATATAGGTCTAGGACAGTTGGTTTATCCCCTTCGGTGCGTAACCCACCCATGTTTGTTGTGACAGGGGCTCTTGGCAGTCTCCTGAGTGTCTTTTCTAGTGTCACTGATCTCAGACTGGCACCCATGTTGGGGGGGTGGTGGTGGATGTGTTCACTCCCCCCCCCCCCCAACAACACGGTTCCTTGCCGTCGACTCGTTGCCTACACTCTGGTGGAGGCCCCGTTCAGTCGCGTCGCACAGGCAATAAAGGCTGTGTCACTCGGTGTCCCAACATGCTTGTCTGAGCCCATCAAGGTCTGGGCTCCCTATGGAGGGGGGAGGGGAGAGAGAGATGAAATAGTCTCGTAGACGCAGGGAAACAAAAGATGGGAGTTGTTTTGAAGTGATGTCCCACTCCTGAACAGCGTAACGCTTTAAGCCCTGCTAATCGCCATTTGGCAAATGTTTATGTAGTCCCCAAAAGAGATTTTTAGCTGTGATTATTACGGATTAGGATTCCTAAACCATTTGTCTGTTTTCCAACAGATAACTACATTCACTCTATTAGTGACAAATTAATTAGTTGCTTTGTCCGCAAGAATTTTCAATGGCACTCACTCATAATGTAGACTGGATTGCAGTGTTAGGGCTCTTTGTGAAATGCCCCCCAACTAAACCCTTCAGGGAACTGGAAACTACAAATCGATCGGTGGATAAAGGATCCAACATGGTACTAAATGGTACTATTTTACCGGAATGCCTGAAATCTTTTGGCTAGGATCCTTTTTGGATACTCCACAAACTGTTGTGAGTGTTAATTCACGTAACGTGTAAAGCCACCGTGGGTTGAGTCTATTAGGCTACTTCCCCGGGTAAAGTCGGACGGAGTTGATGAGGACAAAACTGGATACACTCATAAGAACCAATCAAAACGCCAAGCGTCAGTTGCCCCCCCCAATAGGTGCAGCAGAACAGCCGGAGTAACGGCCAGTCGAGCAGCGTGTGTCTGCACCCAGACCTGAGAATCGGACACCTTGGGCTCTAGTTTCCGGAAGGCACAAGGCCAGCGGCAGCGCTAAGGCAGACATAGTGACAATGCCGTTGGCCTCAAGCTGGTGTTAATGTCTGGTGTTGTCTTTCATAATCTTTATAGGAACTATGGAATACATAATTGCGCTGCTGCTAATGTGATTGGTTGTAACTGAAGACAGCCCCCACCACTCCTACTGATCATTTATTCATTCCAATCCAACCCTTTTACATCTGCGCCACCGTTGCGTTTGATTACCGCCACACGTCCCGAAATTAGCAAAAAAGCTACGGTCACACCGAAGAACGATTTGCGGTGTGCGCCTCCGCGTGCGTCTTGACCCGGGGGGCCTGTTGGCGCTCAACACCATTAATTCTGTTCACAGGCTAGACGGGAACAAAGTTCACCTAGCTACTGTAAGTCTTCAGTAGCACACATTGTGTTCTGTGATTAGGTTATTCAAATGAGCATCTCCACTTTGGCTCTTTAAAGGCACCGTGTGGTCCGCCATGTGGATTCTTAGACTTGATGGCTATGTGTCAAATAAAAGGTAATAATAATATAAGATTAAGACTCACTGTTAGCCTCTACATTTAAGTTAAAGAACGAGCCGTGTATGCATTCAGTGAAGTACATGGCGGATAGATCAAATGCAAGCTGTAATAAGTAGCTTGTCGGCGAAGGAAACCCTTTTGTGTGAACAAGGTGAACCGCTCCTTTGTGACTACAGCTCTTTGGGAGCTGTTTGACCGTAATGGCTCTTGATATTGAGTTGTTCAAAGTTGAGCGTTGAAATGAATGAAATGGTGTATTAACAATTAATACAAATCTTTGATTGAAGAGAAGAAAAGGTTGTACAAGTGGACACAAACTCATGGTCTTTAAAGAAGAACAATAATCCAGTTTCTGTTTTAGGCAATTGAAAATCAGATTATACCTTTTTTTAGTTTTTTTTATTTGTTGGACAGTTTATCTACATGTTTAGGCTAGAGTACCACCTTTATCTTTATCTTGTAAACTCACAGTCTACACCACAATAAGTAATAAGAAATGTGAAAATTTTTGGGATGTCGTATATGTATACATTTTTTATGTACAAGTATCTATCAGAAATAATATTGTAGTAAATGATGTTATGTTGGAATGGAGCTAGACGATCTATATTCTATACTGTACCAAAGCTATACATGCTTTTTCTGAAAGCGCAACATTGAAATGCTGCAGGACACGCACATTTTCAACTTGGTAACATTTATTTTTGTATCTCAAACAAACGCAACATACCAGAGACTTGAAGTAAAACGGCGACAAAGACAAGGTGGAAGTTATGCGTCTCAATTGTAGTCGTGCTTCATTAATATGAGAAGCGGTGCACCAGAGACTGTATTCCTGCTAGACTTTTTTGTTGTTGTTTGTTTACAGCTGAAGCCAGGCATTTTTAGAGAGACTGGGTGAATCTGTCACTCTGCTCTTTTCATTGTCTAAAGTCTTGAATAACTGAGTTCCCTGGGGGGGGGAGGAACTGCAGCAGATTTGTCCAGAAGTATGAACCATCGCAGGCATACAAATATTGGACTTAGTAGGCAGTTGTGTTACTGAAATACAAGCAAAGGGCCTAGCAGCTATTTTGGATGGCGCAGAGATCGATATTCTGCTGTGGTTAATTGTGGTAATCCCAGCGAAGGTTTTAAACACGCCTCTGTGGAACAACAAAATTGATCTCGGAGGAAAAAAGTCCCCTTTTGATTTCAAAAGTCAATTACAAATGTTAAATAGAAAAGAAATGTCCCCAATTGTGCGTTTGTAATTTGAATATCCGATAAATGATGTTAGGTAGAGCGACGGCAGCTTCTAAGGGTTTCTCCAATTTAATTTTTTGAAAAGGCTTGTTAATGCTAATCGCTGTTTGAATGGCTGTTGCCAGTCTTAAAGTGGACGAAATGTCTTGAGGACTTTTGACAGTTACTGAGTTGCCGTTTGGTTTGTCGCATAAACCGCTTATTTACAGTCTCATTGTGTATTGTAGACTGTTAGATTTCAAACATCCACTATTGCTGCATTTTGCAGCAAGCACGACGCAGTCTTTTTAAAACCTTGTGGGCATCCTGCCTGGAAACTAAACGACTCTTTTGCTGCAACTGTTACAGATGCATAAAGAAAGTCATTTTAAGAGGGCTTTTTACCCACTCGTGACAGAAACACAACCAGGGGGCACCTTGGTAATGGAGTGCCAGAGTTGGCCGTACGACCCGCCAACATCAGCCCCCTAGCTGAGAGGGGAACGAAATGTGCAAGGGCCTTCATTTGATAAGGCGTACCTCTGTGGCCTGTTTCGCCCAGCACCGGGGGGTCTGAGACGGGAAAGCCCGGAACCACGGTTGATCCTCAACAGTTTGCTCTAGGCTGTAAGTAACAAACGGCATTGTCTCCCCCTTTTTCCAGACTTTTCCCGCTCCCTCCCGATCTCTCCCGCTCTCCGGCGTTTTATCTGTGCTTAGCCTTTGAACCAAATCCAGAGGAAGCCGAACGCTGCACAGTAAAATAGACGCAGCCCTGAGGGTGTCTGCCTCCCAGGGGAATGTGTTCTGATACCGGTATCTCCTCCTTTCAGAACCAGCCGCCGGCCACATGGATAAACAAAATGGGTTTTAATGTATCACTTGTCTTTAAACAAAAATCTAACTTGAACATGTTTTTAGATTTTTTCGGTTTACGTAAAAATTGCGTAAACCCATGCAGATTTGGACTTTCCTAGTTGGCATAATTTGTTGAAATAAAATTTAATTTGGAGGGGAAATTAGTTAATAAAGTGATTTTAGCACAGCTGTTTCAATTATCATCAATTTAACTGATCGTTGATGAATCTGAGCACACACTTCTGTCCTTGTATTCTGTGTAATTGTAGTGTTCTAAAACGTAATATTAAGTCACATTTGCACATTAAATCACTTATTTACAGGAACAAAGAGAAATTATTAAGAATGATTAATTATTGATTAATGAATTATTATGAATTATTATTTGTTTAACTGAAAACGGGTTTACAGGCCCTTTAACTATTTCTGATTCTGAAAGGCAGTCGTTATATAGAAAAGGTGTCACGATCGGCGCGCATAGGTCCATGCGCGCTCCGTGTCCCTCTTCCCCAGTGCGCACCTGTAGGCTGATTAGACCTACAGGTGCGCCTCCTTAGTTGATGATTTAGTGGACTATTTAAGGATAGCACCTTGTGCTGTTGGTCATTGTTTTGGCTTATGCCCTGTACGTGTGTGTTCCTCTTATTAAAACGACGCTTAAAAGCATTGCACCCGCAATTCCGCCTGTGTGTGTTTCTCTGGCTCGCGCTTACTCTCGCTCAACACGCACAGTCCCTTACAAAAGGCTCAATTAGAAAGCTTCAGAGTTTATTTAAAAGTAAATTTTAT
Organism: Percopsis transmontana; assembly: GCA_025447815.1. NCBI lineage: Eukaryota > Metazoa > Chordata > Actinopteri > Percopsiformes > Percopsidae > Percopsis > Percopsis transmontana. The sequence continues at coordinate 15,878 of JAOEHI010014467.1, forward strand.
ATCAATGAACAACTGTCAAACTGTCCTAAGTTTGTATAAATCACAGCGCTAACTACTTTTTGGGTTTTCAGGGCTAAACACACTGACGGTTTAGGAGTCGGTAGTTAAAGCCATGACACGTATAAACTGGGACAGTGTCACTGTCCCAGTGCCATCGCGACGTCGGGCATCTGGAAGGGGCGAGCGTCGCCGCCGTCTCATCATCCCTGGGGTCGTCGCGCCCGTGACACCCAGTTACAACTGCCCGGGGCCGACAACGGCCCCATCATGCACACCTGTCACGCCTGACACTCGCACACACACACACACACACAGAGTACACAGTACACAGTGCATTGGACAGCAGAAAAGACACATAGATACAATTGTAGGGACATAAGGGGATAGAAGATGCATGAGTGGCTACACGGACACAGAAAAGCAACAGATGAATACTGTGTGTTATACGTACAGTATAGACGGTATTATACTTAACGCTATATTTTATACGTACATGTAATGATACAGATTATTATGACACATTACATACACTGGCATACTTGATGTATTACTTATTATGTGCACAAATGGATACAACCTATAATAATAAAATCTAATCCTAATGGAATGTGCCACAGACTAGACTAGATAACCTAGATAAATATCGTAAAAATCTTTTAAAAAAAATACATTGAAGGCAAACAATTTTCTAAAACTTTATATTAGTTTAAACTGGTAAAGTTAGAGTTAAATCTGTGGGTTTCTGGTAAGGCGTCGTGTTTCTCTGTCCTGTTGTCTGTGATTTCTCTAGCGTTCCCATATAAGTCCGTAATAAATAAATGCATGAATAAATAGTCTTGCATTAAAAGTCATGAGATGGAACAGGATTAGAAAGCAAAGAGATGCCATTTACAGCCAAACGTTACTGTTAATGTTTTTCTTTGCTTTTCCCCCCCAAGACATTCAACTCTCTCACCGCCCAACAGATGAATAAATTTAAAGCAAAATCACTTGGAAATCACTTTACACCAGCGGCCTGCATTCATCAAAGTTTACTGAAATTGAATTTGTGTGCAGATTTTGAAAATATCTGTAAAGCCGCAGAATTTTGCTTAAGCGAATGTGGCGAGATCGAAGACATGTCTGACCAAATGTAAACAGTGAATAGCTGAAACATACTGATGAAATTTAGACAAGTGCAGGTAATTTATAATGCAGACACACGTTCTTAATTCTCAACAAAGGCTGTTTTGCTGTCCACAAACACACAATCCCTTACTCCTGACTCGTGGCATTTCAATAAATGTGTTATGATTTGTAAAAATAGTCCTCTCATAAATATATCGTTTGTAAAAAATACTTTATACTTTGTGTGTGCGTTTCTCATGATATGTCATTTGTAAATCTGCAATTCTGCATGCAAAGTGTTTAATCTGAATTAGTGAATCGACCAGTACACGCATTCATTCCTTCTTCCAATTACGTCATTTTGAGACATTCGTTTTGCTCTTTTGCGATCCACACACAAATAGCTCTTGATCCACAAATGTGAAGCTGAAGCTCGCAAATATATTAAATGCCAGAATTAGCTAGAAATTCTTAACTGAACTAAAAGCAACCCTCTATTATTACACGCTGCTGTTATGCCGCCCTTCATACGGCAATGAAATCCTTTTGATTAGCATCTAGCCTAAGTCAAACTCTTCATCAATCCTGCATTGTTCTCATTGCTAAGCTAATGTATGCTTTTTGATGCTAAGTGCATTAAGCACTTTGCTCTCCACAGAGTACATTGTTCCTAACAATCTGATAAGCACCCATTATCTCTCCATATAGCATTAATCATTCTTTTTCAGTCAGTCACCATATGGAAGGCCGTAAATACAGATGCTTTGCGGCACCAGGCAGAGTTCAGATAAGTGCGACTGTAGCTTGCCTCTGCATGTGGTTTGACGTTCTCAAAGTGTGGGAGAGACCTGCTGTCTGTTACAATATGTCCACTGAGCATTTGTCAACCGCAGGGTTCCTGCATTTTGGTACCGCTTTGACATGAGAGAGAGAGGGAGAGAGGGAGAGAGAGAGAGAGAGAGAGAGAGAGAGGGTGTTGTTGCTGGGACTGGGAGCAGGTGTGGGAAAGTAGTAATCACCTGTCTCCCCATGAGAACAGAGTGGGGAGAGAGAAACCGGAAACGGAAGGTCCCACGCTGAACCCTTCCGTCACGCTAAAACTGCATTGGCTGGTTGTTGCATTGAACTCCTGTGGATACACTCTGTAAATAAACGGCTCAGACTCTGTCTGCCAGAGAGAACCCTTTGTGTGGACGTGGTTGTCTATTCCAACAGGGTGGCTCTCCCATACTGAGAGACCAGTGCGAGGGTTATTTGGAGGCGCTGGTTTTGTTCTACGCGGTAGGTACAGTTACAGTCCCGTTTACAGTCCCGTTTCCTAATTCCTGCCAGTACCTGCCAGGTCCTTACATTCCGTCTCAGAGTTACTGTACAGTTGTACTCATGCGTACTGCAAGCCTATCAACTGTTTAAACTCACTGTAAGGCAAGGCAATATATTTGTATAGCACATTTCATACAGTAGGCAGACTCAATGTGCTTTGCATAAAAGCTATTTCATACAATAAAAGAGGATTTAAAATAATGCATTAAAATACATTTAAATTAAAGAGGAAGAACAAGCATTACAATTAAAGTAAAATCCAATCAAAATATAAAATATATAAGTGCAAGGTTTGCAGTTTAGCAGAAAGCAGTGGTGAACATAAATGGTAAAAAGGAGTCAGTGTTGGTGCAAGTCTCAAATCCTCTGGAAGTCTATTCCAGCTATTTATTGCATACAGTAATAGCTAAATGCTGCTTCTCCATGTTTCGACTCTGGGGACAGTTAACAGACCGGTCCCAGATGACCTGAGGGGTCTAGAGGGTTCATATTGTAAAAGCATTGCAGTGATGTGTTTTGGCCCTAAACCATTTAGTGATTTTGAAATCAATTCTCTGACACACTGGGAGACAATGCAGGGATTTGAGATTTGGTGTACAATTACAATTTGGTCATTTAGCGCTTTTATCCAAAGCGACTTATTGCATGGTGCTATTACATGGTGCTATTACATGGTGCTATTACATGGAGCAGATAGGGGTTAGGCATCTTGCTCAAGAATGCTTACAGGTAGGCCAACTCTGGGGCACGAACCCACAACTGGGACCACTAGACTATCCTGCCCTCCTGGTGTAATGTACTTTTTGTCTTGTTAGGACTCTAGCTGCCACTGGTTTTTATTTACCTCTCCCTTTAAAAAAAAAAAATTAATTTCCACATCATTGATCTATTTATCTTACCTGGGTGCTTTCAGGTCACCGGTGAGGGAAATGTGAGTAATTGAAAAGAAGATCAACCTCATTATGATGCTATAAAGCAGATATTCTTGGTTGATTCCAAGGGTATTGCACTGCACTATTATTTATTTGTAATGTTCAGAGAAGATCAGCTGTGACTTGAATAAATCTGTAGGTGCTCATGTTAACGTGACATGAAGGGAAGAACAGAGTATAACAATTTATGGTGGCGGCAATTAAATCGAATTAAATCTAAATTATCTAAAACTTTTTTATCTTAGTTTTATGTGGCTTTTACACCTGTGCTAAGAAAGACTTCTGTCGCTACACACAAAATATCGGTCTCCACAGATTAAGCTGTGCGCCCCAGAACGTGACAGTGATTTTTTTTCTTTCGTTTTTTTTTGTGTGCAACTAATCTATCGGTTCCTCTTGCTAACATTCTTGTGTCACATGGCTACTGGCATTTCTCTGTCCTATTTATTACCCGAGTCTGTAGGGTGTCTTGCTCAGACAGCTCTGTTCTCCTGGGTTTACTCTGTATTCCTGGCCCAGCACCAAATGTGTCAAAGTTTACAGAAATAACTTGGTGAGACGTGACCTGTTATATTCATCACATTGAGCATATAGATGACTAACCCAGCTAGCCTTGCTCCGCAGTGGGACAGCCCTGTAGTGGGACAGCCCTGTCGCGTCCTCTCCCCGGTGTGCTGTTGCGGGTCAACACAGCCTCTCTGCCAACAGCAAATAAGGTAGCCTATTTTCCTCTGTGCTGAACATATTTTTCTTCATGTTCAGCACACGATAACCTCACATCCTGGTTGACATTGAAAGAGACGAGCTCTGCTAGGGGATTAGATCTTGGACGGCCTCTCTAATTTCCTATTTTCTTTTAAATTACTTGAAAATAATCGACTGCTCAGAGGTAGTGGTGTTTGTAAGCGCACGGTGGATAAAAGTTAATTTGTTATATTTCCTTGAGGTGTGCTGTAAAATTATTTTTATATTAAAATATTCTCCCTTTCTTTTTTTTCGTTGCCTAGCAACAACCCCCCCCCCCCCCCCGCCAATAAGAGAGTTGAAGATTTGTGTGAAGGGCTTTGTCTAACACATGACTCTGGAACATCATGTTCTAAATAAACTACTGTCACTTAACAAGCCCACTGCCATGGTGCATTGTGGGAAAAAAGCCCTCTGTGTGAGCTATTTTAATCATCTCTATTTGACCTTGTGGCCTTCAGAATGAATTAATGGACTTTTTGCGAATCCTCTGCACAGTACAAAAGCCACGTTCATAATTGGTTATGCACACTCCAAACTGTGTGTGTGTTTGTGTGTCAACAAACGTGCACAAACACATGGCAACCCTGTCATGGACTGGCATCCCGTGACACATAATGATTTAGAAAGGATCGTTTGCCAGCTGTCTAAAATGAATGCACTATTCAGTTAATCTTGATTAAACTAATAAGTTGTGTGAGATTTTATCTGGCAACAATGGAAATGCATGTGCCAAAGCTTGATAAGGGCCTAGCCAAATAATTCATGCACGCATGCACACACACGCACACACCGTTGTTTCTTCTATGTATCAGTTGTAATGATGCTTTAATAACATCCTTCCTGCTGTCCGTCCCGTCTAGGGTGTCTCCCTGCCTGATGGCCAGAGTTCCTTGGGACGGCTTCCAGCTCCCTGTGACCCTGAAGAACCGGATAGGGGAGAAATTGAGGGTATTCATTCTCTGTTGCTCCCCCCGTCTCATATCTAACATTTAGCGATTAAGGATGCTTACAGGTAGGCCACCTCCAGGGATTGAACCCACAACCTTCTGGCTGGGAGTCCAACGCCTAGACCACTAGACTATCCTGCCCCTCAATATACAAGGACTTTCAGCTATTGATCAACACTGGCCCCCTTGCAAACGTGTTAGGGCCTGGAAAATGAAATCCACACAAAACATATTTAGAGTACAGTACATGTAGTAATCTTCCCAAATGTGTTCAAGTGTTTCATTCAAATTAGAAAGACATTCAATTCAATGTTTCTACATACCAGGTGGAAGTTGGACATTTGACGTTTGACGGTTAATTTGATGTTTGTCTAAAAACAGACTTTACCGACAGCTTTCTTTTGTAACTGTCCATCATTGTCATGAGATTACCAGAACACCCAGTCTATTCTAATCCTGTATTTTATCTTTAAGGGAACAAACAGGCCATCTAATGAACACTGACTAGAACTAGAACAACTCCCATTTCTCCTCAGATGTGACTTTGCTTACCCGTAGAATACTACATGGACTGGCACCTTATCTATCTGTGGTTCCGTATGTACCATCTGGACCCCCCGCGTTCTCACACCAGGCACCAGTACTCTGGAACGCCCTCTACCTTCTGGGTTTAGGGATGGTGCTTCAAAGCTTGACCAGACATAGTCTGCCTTCTTAGAGGGAGTTCTATCTCCTCTGGTTCCTCTACTTCTGTTCCTCTGGGTTTTCCCAGAGGAACAGAAGGGAAGGGACCCAGTGAAGGGAAGTGGACTTTTGGATTTTGACACTGGTTAGCTAGTATACCATGCAACATTCGGATTGCTGTGTAACGTGTTTTCATATACTTGCTGCATACTGCTAATTTTTCAGCCCCCTCGGCACCTATTGCATCCTAGCCATCCTGGAAGGGTTTGACTCCTCCCTCTGGGCTCCTTTCCCTAGGTTTCTTCCATCTTATTCCCCAAGTGGTTCTTTATGGATGTTTTCCCTTGCCAGATGGGAGGATGAGGTACGCTTGTTTTCCATGAGTAATGTGGGCCTGTGCAGCCCTTTGAGAGTGTACTATAGCAATACACTTGATTTGACTTGAAGCACCATAGGAATATTTAGTAAATGTAGCAAAATAAAAACATAAAAATTTAATTTCATGCCCTATGCAATGGTCTAATGCTAGGCGTCTCTGATATCCCTGTACTGGGTTGGCGGTCAAATTTGCATTGTAGACCTCAAACTGTGCTTCAGACAGCCTAGATAATGGAACATATTTAATAACCTGGCATACCTACTGTACACTGATTAAGATTCCAACACGCTTCCATCATTCCTGCGTATCTCAGATTAAGAGCGTTTTTTTCCGCCGTTGCGTCGAGCGAGAGAGCTGGCGAGACAGAAGACTGTAATCACCGCCTGTCGTCAAGGTCATTTGCCACACCATAAACACATCCATCATGCCCGTAAAGTGTTTCCGTTTAAGTAGAAATGGAGTCGTTAGTCTTTGTGACATTTCACATTCAATATTTTGAATCAGTGTACAGTGTAACAATGCAACCAAGGCCACGCAAAGCGATGAAGTCATGCTAAATATTTTTGAGCAGATGTAATTCAGGTGTTTGCCTAAAGCCTCTAAGGGCAAAATAGTTTGCACTGAATTGTCACCATGAGCAAAATATAGACGCCGTCGATTTATTGGTTCAAACCACAGCTTACTTTTGTTTTCATCAATGTTATATAAGATAATCGGTCAATGTTGTGCAAATCCATGTACTTTGTAGATATTATTTTTCACCAGTGTTGAGACAAATCTGTGAATTAAATGTACAAATTGAGTAAGTCAGGTGCACACTTCTGTCTCTGTGTTTTTGGAGTCGCTACATGATTTCAGAGTCCTTCGGGTGCTGTTATTCTCATGAATATTCATCCCCTGGAAGTAACTGTACAGTTCTCTGTGCTCTCCCCTGTTCCTCGGATAAGTCAGCGTTCTGAAGCGGCCTTGACACATTTATTGGGTGATCGGACCGATCCGGTCCCTGGTAATTGTGTGTTCTATCATGGACACTTTCTTTGCTGTAGTCTGCGCGGGACTAGTGTCAGACAAGTTTTGCGTAGAATTTAACACCCCCCCCCCCAAAAAAAACAAACCAAAGCAGGAGAAAACGCTGTGCTTCTTTGAAAAAGTTTCATTAACATTTGCAAAAAAAATAAAATATTTATTTTACACAAGCCATTACGAAATTGAAATTGTTCATAGTGAGATAATTGGTTGAAAATTTGATTTCATAATTGACCATGCACCTCCAGTGAACACAGGGCCATCTATCCGGACATATTGAAGTTGTTTATATCGACGACATTCGGTTTGCTTTAGGATAATTAAAGGTATAATACGGGATGTTACACGAATATTGCTGACACATTCACATATTACCATTCACCACATAGCACCAATTGAAACGTCAAAGCAGGTATTTTCAAATGACTGACCAAAAAATGTTTAAAATAATAAACAACATAAACATAAAATGTTTTTCCCGGAGTAGCGAGTGATTGCTTGATTACTGGTCTCCTTGCCTGCCCAGACAGTGTTTGCGTCCTTCGGCTGCTTTCCGTTTCATGCGGTGCGTTCTTATCAGTTCTCCTGCAGTTATCGTTTCTCTGTTTCTTTCGAGGTGAAATCTCCTCTGTGACAGGCCTAAAAACAGCGCCCGAATTCAGCAGCGCCGTGCCCGCTCCCACGCGCCTGTGACCAACTTGAAATAGGCAAACGACACTGCACGGCTGTCCACTAAGTTCAACAACAATGATAAATGTGTCAGGGAGCTTGCCAGAAGCTCTGTGTTACTGGTTTTACGGCAGTAAAAGTCCCGCTGCACACAGAGTCTGACCCAATAACGGCAGGAATGGATTTATTACAACAAAAAAAACAGGTTCTGTTCAAACAAGCTACGGAGGATCATAGGACGGTATGGACAAAAACGACCATCATTTCAATAGCTGTATATGCTAGTATATCCATGGAGATGGTAATAATTAATGACCACATGTCATATGTGTATATTTTACATTATATTTCTTCATCTAGCAGACGCTTTTATCCAAAGCGACTAACAATAAGTAAGTTTGCCAATAAGGTCATACGGCAGTTATCTGGCCTGAGAGCATTCTATTCCAAGTACCATGTTGGGCAGCAGCTAAGCTAGTTTAACTACATTTCAACTACATTTGTTGCTATTTCCTAAATAAAGTAGCTTGTTTGATCAGTATTGAAGCTGTTTTATTGATCAAGTGGCACCACTAAATGTATATTGTTACGCTTTCTTAAGCATTCTTGCTGTTTGCAGCCATCTCCATCCATGGGCAGGCCGTGCACCGCCCACCCCAGACAGACGGTGATTGCACACATAACAAGTGTCCCCGGACGTGCGCTGATGTTGCCCGCCAGACACAGATTTGGACACTCAACAATTTAAAATGCGCTGCATTAAATGATGTTGACCTCTTCAATCAAAATGAAAAAACACACCAGGTAAGTTGCCATAAGTCCGTATGTGCCACTATAGTTCTTCCCAATTCGTATTATTGGATGGCATTTGTCACATTTAACTGGTAAATAGTTTAATTTGAGTAGGGCTGGTGGTGGTGAGGCTGGTGGTGGTAGGGCTGGTGGTGGTGAGGCTGGTGGTGGTAGGGCTGGTGGTGGTGAGGCTGGTGGTGGTGAGGCTGGTGGTGGTGAGGCTGGTGGTGGTAGGGCTGGTGGTGGTAGTGAGGCTGGTGGTGGTAGGGCTGGTGGTGGTAGGGCTGGTGGTGGTAGGGAGGCTGGTGGTGGTAGTGAGGCTGGTGGTGGTGAGGCTGGTGGTGGTAGGGAGGCTGGTGGTGGTAGGGCTGGTGGTGGTAGTGAGGCTGGTGGTGGTAGTGAGGCTGGTGGTGGTAGGGCTGGTGGTGGTAGGGCTAGTGGTGGTAGGGCTAGTGGTGGTAGGGCTAGTGGTGGTAGGGCTTCAAGCAGCTCTCCTTCCCCGTCTGGAGGAGCTCCGCCTGCAGGAGAGTTTGGATGCCGGTGTTCTCCAGATGCCGCTGCTCCACGGCGGTTTGGAGGTCCTCCAACTGCCGGCGGACGGTCTCGTTCATCAGGTAGGCTGCAGCCCACTCTCATCCCTGTCTCATCCCTGGAAGCTGTCAAAGATTAGGTCCTTGTTCAGGAAGTGCACAGTCGTCTAATATGGCACCTCTAATAAACCATACTTGGTTTTATTTGACACCAAACTAGCACAGCGCCACCTGATTTTGACTGACACACCCTCTACGGCGCCCCTACGGCCATTTCGGCGCCAGCGATGTCATGGCGCGACGGAAAATTTGCAAACGCGCCCAGACGAGAGAAAAACCACGTGCGCCCAACAAAAGTGGCACTATGTCTGCGTTAGCAGGTACCGCCGGCCTGGCACCCTCCGGAACTTGGAGCCCGCGATGTTGAAAATGTTTTCATATCCAAATAATCAACAGTATTACAGTAGCTACAGCCCAACCCGGCTGTTACCTCATGCTTGCACGCACGCACGCACACACACACACACACACACACACACACACACACATGCAAGGTCGAAGTAAGAGGCTTTCTCCGTCTGAGATCTGTATGTAACTGAGGATGTGCGCGTCATTAGGGGTCTCAGCGGAGCCAGAGGCAGACGGCTTGCTCTGGGAGTATGGGGGGCATTATCAAGCTGTCGGCGCACATTAAGGCTCAAATCCCGCCCGTACAAACCCCTGATTCGTAGCGCTGCCATGGACCCCTGTCCTCTCTGTGACCCTGCGTGGCTCCGATTGTTGACGTTACTGGTAATGTCCTCCTCAACCACAAGGATGATTCCTGACACAAATTGAGGCGCGTCGCTTTTTAAAGGTGCAGTGTGTATCTTTTGGCTACGGAAGTGGGGAAAGAATGGGTCCCCTTACCACACACACACACTCTTACGTGTGTGGGGCGTGTGTTTGTGCGTGTGTGTGTGTGTGTGTGTGTGCACATTGTCCAATTGTGATGGAGACTAAATGAATTCTGCTCATATTATCCATGTAGGCTACTCTAAATTTTAATATAGCCCTTAAAAGTGGATGGATGAATCCTTTAGTTTCGCAGCAGCTTAGATAATGTGCAGTGAACAGCGAAAGCTTGTGTTTATTCCAGACTGTAATGCCTAATGTAGTAGGTCGGTTAGAACTGACATGCTGCCATTAGCATGTTTGCTAATGCCGTCGTTAGCATGTTTACTAGTGCCATCGTCCAGTCTCCCGCTCGTACACTTTGTGTCACAAACAGACCACACACACAGAGGCTCTTTAACACCACGCCACGCCATTCCCGGACACGCAGTCATGCTTCATCCCCCATCATTCCCTATCGCGGGCGCGCGTGTTGGCATGAAAGTTTGATTTATCCCCTTAATATCCATCAGGTCAGTGGGACCTTGGGGAGGCCGGGCCATAAAACCAGTGCTCTGGCTGGCCCTTTTTTAATACAGTCTCAGTAAAATGGCTGAAGGTCAACGCTACTCTCACTCAATCAGATAGAAACAGTTTTGAGGGGCCCAAAAGGACCGTTAGTTCTATTACTGTTGCACTGCAAAACTTTGGCACAGAACGAAACAATACCACTTTCTGCGAAAATAAAAGTAACCCATTTATTATTGTTGGTGGGGGTGGGGTAATGTTTTTTATCTCCACAGTCGAAATATTACTTTGAGTGAAGGATGTAATTTCCCCAGAAGAGTTATAGATAGACCTGCATCTTTTCCCCGCCGTGGAACTGTTTTCTGTTAAATGTTTCCATCCCCAACAGGAACACAGAAAAAGCTTCCCATCCATGTACATTAATAACTGTTAATAAATTAATATACAGTATTTCACGAAAAATATCACTCTTGGTAAAATATCTCTGTCATGCAGCAGAAACATGACTGCTTGGAGGAAATAGCACACCTCGAAGCCCCCGTAATAAAAGATGATGTTTTTTCAGTAAATATGTCAGCGTAAAAGATGTCTGCTCTAGAATGCCACTGCACATCATAAAGAATAGGAACAAAATCAATAAAAGGAAACAGTATTATAAAAACTACCCAAAAAACATTGTGTATACACAAAATAAACCCTAGATACATTGATAACACACTTGATTGTATATGGGCTATTATTTACAGTGTAACCTCATTTCTCATTATTACTTAAGGCTGTATACTGTTGTACACAATAATAATACAAAGAACGGTATGTTACTAGTACACTCTTGCTATGCAGTAAAGAGGATGTGTTTTAACTTCCTGTTTATTACAACCTGAGCTGGTCCGCTGGTCGTTGTGCTTTGCACTGGTGGCCATGTTTGCCTGCCATGTGTGCAGCTGTGCTGTGCCTGACCACTTATCGCTTGTGGCTTTGCATCAAAATTAAAACTGGAAGACAGAAATGAGGGCACAAATAGGAGGTGGTGGAGAAAGAAATGGTTTTGATTCATTAGGAGTGTATCGCCCTCCTTGTTTTTAATTATATGTTTTGCTTACAGCCTAGCCCAACTTTAGGAACTCGCTGCCGAGAAGTCTAAATAGAAAGACGGCAACATTTTCTGCCCTTTCTGGGAAGTAGTAAACAAATTTATTCACAAACAAAATATGAATTAATGTACGAAATACCTCATTCACCATTCCTTCCTCATGTTGTCCTTGGTTCTTATTTCTTTTTTTTATCTATTTAGACCGCTTCAAAACCAAATGCAATGCAATAACAATCATAGTTTACCTGCATAATAAAATTATATTATGCACATTACAAAACTTGGATTCTCACAATAATATGCACCAGTTCTGCTGTACTAGACTATAAAATATTGGATTTTATAGGACCCAAAGTGGGTAGCAAACAATATTGCATTTTAAAAATTGTTTAGATTTTAATAATGCCAATTGTTGTTTAGATTCCCTGGTCTTGGCATTTCAACCAAGAGCTCATTAATCTTCTTAATGTTGGGGATGTTGCATGGTTTAGACCTTTTAGCTCCCTAAACAGCTTATGATGCAAATCCTAATTTAGATTTGCATAATTTAGTACCATGTAGATTTGTATAAAACATGAAAGTAAATGATCAAAAGTGCTCTAGATAGCTATTTTCTTTTAAGCCAGGTATAGTTAAAGTTTAGGGAAACTTTTTTAATGATGAAATATTAACTTTTCATTGCAGTTAGTATTGAAATTAGTCTTCTCAAGCCCCAGTGAATTCAACAGAATAACACAAGACCCATTGGATTTGCGTGGCTCCAGACGTTACAGTAACAGACACTGTTCTCTTCAAGTGATTTTTGCCACTACTGTGGAAAGAGAATGCAGTTATGTCTTTTGTCTAGACGGGGGAGCCAGTATCTAATTTCTCCTCCCTATCGTGAAAATTTGTAAAAAGGTTTTTCCTTGTCTGGTCCCTTGTTTTGTCTGAAGGGACCTGCGAGGTCTGGACTAATTGTGTGGCTGTCATTTTGCCAAAGTTCCTCTCTGAAAAACAGAATTATTTAAAACAGTTTTTGCCCTAGGTGTGACATCATTTCTGGATTGTAACCAATCCTCTCTGACCTATCCTCACACTCCCAGTCAGATAGCCAATCAGGTTACTGCATGGTAAGAAAAGAGTTCAAATCGAAGGGGGGAAAAAAGTGCAAAATGACAGTTGGAGATCGGCATGACATGGGGCCCTTAAGTCTGGACCTGAGTCGTGCAGACTGGAGATATTGCGTACTATGGGCCTCCTCCCTCTGTGACACTTTCCAATCCTGAACCCATCGCACGTGATGAACCCCTTGTGCCCCTTGCACGGCAGTGTGAGGCGCGCTCGCTGTCATCAGGAATGACCTTGTCATATGCACTCAGCAGACCTCTGAATTACATCCCAGAGAGCCCCCAAAACGCCATCATTACCATTACTAATGGGACATGGCAAAAGTCATCACCACACATAACACTCTGACACCATCGTCGGGGTAATAGTAATGGCTTCTCCTCTGATGTAATGCTCTCTGTGTCTTCGATGGTGATGGTTATTGAGAGCGCCCTAAATCTGCTACAGACAATAGAAGGTATCGCAGAGATGGAGATGGCAATAAAACGCATTTATCTTAATTATTTTAGTGTATGGCAATGAATTATTTAACCTCGACCAGAAATGAGTTTAGAACACAGCAGACGTGCATTGGTGCTGATTTAAAAGGTGCCACTCTCCATGGTGCTGAAATTCAGCACTATAGCAAAAAAAACTGGAAATACTTATACTATACTTTTCATATGGTGAAGGCTTTCAACCTTGTCTAAATATAAATGTCCTTATCTCAGGCATGGCTGTTATTATTTTTTTGAAAATATAATTTTATGTCCAAGTGCGACATTCCCAGAAAGCCATTCACCAGTGTTTTTAAAAGCAGTGGTTGGTCGCTGAAGCTGCGAAGTTCGGTGGCGCATTGTACTAAATAAACGTTGAGACAAATTGACAAAGGAGCTCAAACATCCATAGAGATTCAAAGCATTTTTATGGATTTGACGCTTAAGAAACCGAACCCTGCTCTAAACCTTGGCGCGGACACGCATCAGACGCAGCCAGCGGGCTTTAGCCGTAAACGTTTCCCACGGACGATTCATGCGGTTCATACGGTTCATACGGTTCATACGCTGGCTGTTGTCAGCTGGTCATTGTTTTTCTCCACTGGTTCCAGATTAGACCATTCTTTGTCATCAGCACTATAGGGGCACAAATGTGCATCGTGGAAAACTCCCTGACATTGGCTGTTCATTGGCCTTCAAGGCAACATTGATATTACACTCCATCCCATCCATCTATGCATATTTATACAGTATAGATCCCCTCTCTTTACCCCTCTGTTCCTGTTCGGGGTCGCTGAGTGTTGGAGCCCGTGGCTGCTTTCTTTGAGCGCGAGACGTGCCACCACTGTAAATAACACGTCGGAGTGACAGGTGTGGTGTAATAGCCCTGATAGCCTGGCACCTCACTGTAGAAAGGTGTGCTACGCTGTCCCTGTGCGAACCCCCTCTGCTGTGCGGCTGGACTGAAAGATGGCTGACCTGAAGGTGTTGATCCCCCTGTGATCCACGCTCCCGGGCAGCCATGTCTCGGTGCTTCCACGGCTGGTTCGCTAATTAGCGGAGCTTCCAAACTCTCGGGTGTTAGCTCAAAAGGGCTCCTGCGTTATTTATAACGTTAGGAAGGTGACACGTTACTCTCTACGAAACCCACACACGCGCACTTAAATACACTCAAATCCATCACGCAACACACACATACACAGACATACACACAGGTACATTATTACATTTTGCCCTCTGTGTGTGTGTGTGTGTTTTGTAAAACACACATCACACACATCATTTTGAGCTTCTTTGAGCTGGGAGACTAGCTGCCACTCCAGCACAGTAATTACCTCAGCCTTCTTTATTGCTAATGAGCAGCTAAAATATGAGCGTCTGGGAACCGCAGTCATTTGCGCACTCAGGAGAAGGAGAGAGAGAGTAAGACAGAGAGAGAGAGAGAGAGGGAGAGAGCAATATGTCCCCACAAGCCAACCCAGAATTATTCCGTTTGTTAAAGTAAGGCCACTTATCCGTAGGTCTGCGTCGCACCGATAGAGAGAGAATCTACCTCGTTTCATTTTACATCGCCAGTGCCCTTAGCTACCCAAAACGGCGGTTTAGAAAACGCCAGCGCCCGCCGGTACCTAATCATGGGTTTCCTTAACAAAAACC